>CANYLF011528368.1:0-11127 GCA_948193215.1 Bocquillonia castaneifolia | reverse complement strand
CCAACTGAACACCACATGTTAACATTCGCGCAACAAAATAAAAAACCAGAATATAACTTTACTCCAAGCATCCAAAATCTTATCCTATCTGCCATCTGGGAATTTAGCCTCGTAGATCTGGGGTACCTGCGATCACAAATTTCTCTGTGAGACAATCGAATAATATATTTCTAATACGTCTAATACGTAAATTCGCCCTTGTACTTTTGGAAAAAGCTCAATGGCACTCTGAACAACTTGTTTGCACCCATTACATCCTTGTATTTCTCAAGGGATTCATATGTTCTATAAACTCACTGGACTCCGTTACTTTTATAACATGCACTTAATAAACAACTTCTTTGTTTCATCATTTACTTTTTTCCCCAACTCTTCTAACCTTTTTTGATGTTTCAAACAAAAGCAAGTGCCACCAGACTTTCTTACAAGTGCCAGTATATTATGAGTTGGAAAAAAAACCAGTATATTATGAGTTGGAAAAAAAAATATGGTAAAAAAAATGAGAAGGGGACAAAAGAATAAGACGAGGAAGGGGCTAAAGCAGAAATAGCTGAAGCTTAGAGCTTCATTTAAGGTAACCAAGAACAATAATAATAATAACAACGGAAACATGTTACCATGAATGTCGCAGTGATCATCTTCCCAGCAAACCATCTACCATGAAGCGCACGCTGTGCATTCATAGCAGACTGTGTATTCTCAAATCGAAGATAAACAAATCCAGAACTATTCCTGTTTTATTAAAGAGAATCAAAGATCAAGAGAGGTTAGCAGAAATATATCAGTGGAAAAAGTTTCTTCACTTGAGTGAATTACTCTATTTTCACTGGAGTTGCACACAATGCTAAGATATGATTTTGAACACTTTAGCGGGAGTTATGTTTAGTTCTAATCACTAATTTTCCCAAGTGTTCAAGTCAAAAATATTCAACTCTGTAGTCATATAGTAAAGCACTTCTTTAATATCTATCTCACCAGTTCAAGTGAACTCAATAACATAATAGGAAGAAATGGTCCATCGGTTTCCAAATTCATAAAGTACTTACTTGTCCACATAAATATGCTTCAAATTTCCGAATTTGGAGCATTCCTCTTGAACGTCTTCTTTAATATCCAAATCGAAGTCTGGTTCAGTCTGCCAAAATATAGTATGCATTAAGCAAAACAAGACTAAGAGAACTAGGAATACAGCCTAAAAATCATAGGTATCAACCTCTATACTTGGATCAAACATATTCTTCAGTAACAAACATTCACTTGGGACACCAACTGTATCAGCAGAAGGAACAACACCAGGAAGTTGAATGCCAGCACCTGGAAGTCCGGGTAAGGCAGGAAAAGATGCTGACATAAGAGGAGCAACGGGAGGTACAACAGATGCGGCGCCAAGGATTGGTGCTGTTGATGCAGCAAGGCCAGTACTGGCAACAGATGTTCCCAATGAACCTGCCATACTGCAAATGGAAGTAGCATTACTCAGAAAAACCAGGCCAGAAAAAGCTGAAAACAAAAGCCAACACTAGCAGAGGTAAACCTTGAGGCAGTGCCACTGCGATCTAACTTCTGCATCAAAATTGCTCGAGAACGTGCATTCAGTGCCTAAAGTTCATAATTGGTTAGATTCATTGATTCCAGATATGTGCAAAATGAATAATTGGATAAGATAACATGAAATCAATACAATGTTCCAATATTATGAACAGATCAGGAAAAAAAAGTTACTAACCAAGCCACCGCCCTCATCATCATCAAAATCACCAGCATTTGTTGCACTATCTTGCATTCCTGTTTGATCAGTAACAGTTGACACCTAGATAAAATAAAAAAGATTGAAAAGAGTACATGAATAGATATTCGAAATAAAAATGATTCTAGTAGACTTCAAATTATTTTAAGCACAATATTAGAAAGAGAGTGTCAATACAAATGTATTGTACTACCTTGATAGGACGACCCGCAATCTCAACTTGACCATTTAAATTCAAGGCATTCTTAGCATCTTCAAGTCGAGCAAACTGAAAAATGAAATTGAAGTTAAATGGTCGTCATCGTGCATAAGCATAGCACAGCAAAGGAGACGATAAAACCAAAGATCCTTTTGTTTTGCAACAACGAAAAAAAACTCCCACAATGTTTTTCAGATTGTCAATGTACATTACAATTATTAGAGAACAGAAGATCTCATTTACAAAGGAACATTTTTGTACATTCAAAAACTCAATAAAAATTCCATAGAACCACCATACAGGCATATCAATTTACTGACTGATGATCGCTAATCAATCTCTAGTAGTTATTGACAAGATAGCCATTGTTATTTAATGGTGACATGCATGTGTGTGTGTATTTTCACAAACTCCATGAAAGTACATATAGGTTGATATTCACTGATAGATCATCACCGATCAATCTCTGGTAGTGATTTGACGGGATAACCATTCTTCATTTCCCACAATAATCAGATAGATAAACAGTCTCTCTTAAAAGTGGTTATCATAGGTTCAAACATACTAGTGTTACTTTTTAATAAAAATAAAAAAATAATAATAAAGATTTTTTCACAAAAAAAAATAACAATTAAGATTTTGCAAAATACTACAAATAACAAAAGAAAATCCTAGATGATTCACATTATTGCAATTTGCAATCAATGGCAGAAAGTTAATTTTCCCAGAAAAATATTTTCCACAACAATATTTGCTGAACTTACCCACAAGAAAACATGGCCTACATAGTTTGATTATGAAATGAACAATCTTTCTATAGCTTTCAAAATAAAGAAGCTACATATGTAGAACAAGGGCCTGTTTGGATCAGCGATTGTAGTTAACTATTAGTGGATTGACTGAAAGTAATTTTAATCGACTGTGAAGTGTTTGGTAATCTAACAGATGAATTGTAATGAAAATTTAAAATGACAAATAAAGAAATGTTTTACATTATGAATTTTATTATTTTTATTACTCCTCCTTTTCACATTATCTGTCATTAAAGATTGTGGTACAGGGATTAAGAAAACTATTAATTAGTCTAGATTACAGGAAAAAATATCTCAATATGACTAAAATAACCTTTTCCTTTTGTGAAGGAGTCAAACTCTAACTCTATTTTGTAAAAGGCAAAAAATGGAAAGCGTGTAATTAATGTTGTCTTGATATGAGGACAAATGATTTGAAAAAAATCAAATCTCAAGCAACAGATAATATGAGAAGTAGGGAGTAATAAATTTTGTTTTAATCATATGAATATTCAAAGGCACCTAACACCTATTAACAAGTCATAGAAAAATGTTATTAAATTTGTAATACTCAACTGTTATCAACAAGTATAAAAATATTCATAGCATTATATTTGTTATATATTTTTATTTCAATTCAAATTTAATAAGAACTTCCTATGGTTAGAAAAAGTAAATTGTAATTATTTCAATATAAATATAGTAAGTAAGAAATTATAGTATAAATTTTATGGCTAACAAAGTCTAAAATTTAAGCTTTGATAAATAGGCTTTTCTGTAAGTATAATACAAGTATTTTTGTAATTTTATCTAACATAGAGACCTTTATCATTTTAGACTCTAGTGTTTGAATTTAACAGCAATAATTTTTACCTTTACACCATATAAATATTTTTAAATGCTAGTGGATAAACTTCCATCCGCTATTTATTAAAAATTCTTACAGAATATCTAAATCTTAGCAGATGATATCTCAAACATTAAATGACGGATGTATCTGTTAAACCAAACAAACACTAAACCAGAGTTCAGGTCCACCATCTCAGTCCCCTTATACCATAAATATGCAAGTATTTGGTTTTTCCTTCTCCTCATAAGATTTTATAATAGTCATCAGAAATAGATATTTCACTAAACTCACCTGTACAAACCCAAAGCCCTTGCAGTGCCCAGTTTCATCCAGAGGCAATTGCACCAACTCCACAGTACCAAATGGTTCAAAAACCTAAAATTTCAGTATAATTATATGATGGCAATCCTTAACAATAAGATGCAAGTGTATTAATTATGAAAATAGAGCAGATATCAAATTCTCAAAAAAAAAAAGATGCATAATATTCAATAATAAACTTACCTGACGAAGTTGATCTTCTGTTATGTTGAAATGAAGATTGCCAACATACAATCTTCTAGCCCCTCCAGAGTACGGACCAGATCCTGCATTCACAGATGTAGTAGATTGAACAAGATTTTTTTCAGCTTCTGAAGGTTTCACCATTACTGGTTGACCGAGAAGAAGCTGTCCAGAGAGCGCTATGGCCACAGGCACTGACATAACATCATAGAATTCAATATACCTGAACACAGAATAATATTAGAATGAAGAAATACACTAATATTGCAAGCAAGGAAAACCAGTAACAAATATTCATGTGCTCTTCAACTCAGAAACACACACATCAAAATGCCAACACCATAAAAAGAAGTCAAGGGGAAAATCCATTTTATAAAGTTTCAGGAACTCAAAACATTGTTATCCAGTTATAAAACAATTATGTATAGCAGCAAAAGGTGAAACAAAACTCCTGCTTCCTTGAGCAAAAACACAATTAGGCAACAGAGTCAAGAGACATTTTTGATAACATGTTCACAAATCAAAAATCAATAACAATCTTGTGAATCAAGCATCTGAGACTGAATATTTTAGTTTCTTCAGAATTAAAGATCAACCAGTTACAGGCTCAAAGGGTTAAAGAAAGTATGAGAAATTCATGTAGTCCATTCAAGTTCTATATTCAAGCTTACCCAACTCCTTTTGAACGTCTTGAATTGCGATCCATTATAAGTCGTACATCTCGCACCTGAAAAGTTGTGCCAATGTTATTAGAAACATAGAAGGGACACGCTAATCAAAAAAGAGTAATCAAACTTTGATGATGCATGCATAAGATCCTGCTAAGGTATTTGTTCCCGAACCTTTCTGATTTTGAACTTGATGTTTTTTATATTACATTTAAAAATAAGATGATAGCTCCATGAAAGCTTATAGCACCAGTCACGTTCTCACATATAGTATATGAATCATATCATTTGAACTTCTTTAAGAAGCAAAAAGCAGATGTATCTACAGATCACACAAACTACAAGTACCATAGACCACATTATGGTAGTATTTAGGGAACATATATATAAATCATTGCTACCAATTATTACAAAACAAACCTTGCCAGCTCTTGAGAAAAATTCATAAACATCTCTCTCATCTGCCTTCAAACAAATCTGTAGAAATTGCTCACCAAAATCACAAGCCAAGATTAGAAAAGATGGGATATGGTATGGAAAAACCAAAGGCACAATGATAGAAATTAATTTAAAATCAAATGGATCTGCATTTACCTGATAAGCAAATACAGTCCTTTGATCCCGTTCAGGATCAGCTTCTGGTTCTGCAGGTTCTTCTTTTTTCTCTTTATATCTTCTGCAGGACAATAAAAAAAGCAATCGATGATCAGGAATATCCAACCAGAAGAAAAATAAATAACAGACTTCAGTGGAGAAACAAGCCACGAATCAGGACAATCATAAAGCAGATAATAGCAAAAGATATTTTTCCCCTTCAATTGAAAGAACAATATTTTTCCATAAAAAGATATAGTGGATGCTTCATGATAAATATAAGAAACGAAAATCCCAAAATGGCATCAAATTTCCGTCAATATGAGTAAAAACGCCAAATCCTTGAATAACATAGTCCTGCAGGGAACTACACAAAGTTAAAATGAGAGGACTAATGAATGCATATGCTAAAATAAGGAATTTTACATTAAAATGTATTAAGAACCAACCTTGGGAGCAATGATGGAACTAAGAGTGTAGAAAATTTGAGACCTAGTCAAGTATTATATTCAAGTTCAAGTAATGGATTAACAAGTTTGTACCTTCCATACAAACATTATCTTAAATGGAAACAGCATCATCAAGTTGTATCGAGGGCAATACCAAAGTACCTATTTGCAGTAGTTTAGAACCTGTTAACAACTCATATTCCAGTTTATCATCATAAAGAAGCATGTCATCAACCGCAGTTTATCATCCAAAAGGTAATGAATAAAAGAATGCAGAAAAAAAAAGAGGCCAGTTAAGATGCGGCCAAGCATTGTAAATTGTTTTAGAAAATTTCATACTATCACGAGTACAATAAAACAAATTGTAATGGTGTTAAAGGAGAGTGCATGATCCAATATGCCAATGGTCATGCAATTCTAAACTACAGAAAATGGCGCAGGTGGATAATTGTTATGAGCATACATTCCTATGTCGGGGTGAGGGGACAAATTTCTAGAAATAATATACCACCAACTTGCACCATCCGTTTCAGGTTTTATTTACATTCATAGGAGAGTAGGAAATGAAAGCCTAAAGAATTGATCGAACGGAGACAGTCAAGTATTCCAAAAATAAGAGTTTATTGATTGAACCAACCAAGTACTTTGGCTTGTTAGGATTGTAAAAAAAATTTCAAAAAAATCTCTCTCTAGAGATGACCTCCCATATAGCTGAGAACAGTCACAAAAAAATTGACTCCACCAAGGGAAAGTAAGAAAGAAGCGGGGGAGGTGGGTATGGAAATTGGTGATCTAACCCTCAGGCAAAAATGAGGCCAACATTTTTCATCCATGACCTATGTTGCTCATATAGGCAATCATGAAAAAAATAATTTAATCTATCATGCAAAAAGGAGAAGAAAAAAGACGCCAATCTTAGCCCAGTGAAAACTGATTATCCCACAAGCATCAGAAGATGAAGAACTTCTGTTAAGTATAGCCCATCACTCTCACCAGCATTTCTGCAACAGAATAAATAAGATTAAGCAACTAAGTTCAAAGGTGGAGGATAATGGAAATCATAGCAGGGCATCACCACCCTAACCAAAACCTCAATACTGCAACCCAATCTCGCATATGATTCCACAAAGTCTATGAAGAAACATTTAAAACCCATGACCTGAGTTCCTGTGCCTGGCCCAATTGCCAGAAAGACCCTCTGAAGACTGCTCTAGCGCATCTGCGATTCCCAGAATCTAATGTTCAATATTCAGAATTTTTAAGACATTCAAGAGAACAATTGACTACACCAAACTAAGAGCTATAAGTGAGATTTCATTTAAGTGATAGTATTGACCCGGTTAGAATTGAATAAAATTCTATTTGAAGAGATGAAATTGACAATAGAAAAATCTATGACACAGATGAGATGAATAATCTTATAATTGTGTTTGCAAAATGCAACATACAGCAGAATTCCAAATGAGCTGGCCATCAATGCAATATGTCAGAAATAATGAAGTGAAAAATAAAAGGAAAAATGACCTTGAAATAATGTTACTAATTCATCAAGTCTTGAGGAAATTCGTAACTAATTACAAGTCACTCCATAAAACACCAAAGAAATGTCAAATTGGTCCTTAACCAGAAAGGCCTACACTCATCTTCAAATCTGAACTCAGAACTCAATAGACTTGAAAAATATACTATAAAACCACATTGATATTAGATAGAAACCAGTAACTGCCTTTCCAACATAAAAAGAGCAAAACCACATCGAGCATGCCCACCTAGACCCACATCCATCTAAAGATTGGTTGAAAATTGAATTGAGACATAACTAGCACAACTCCAATGCATAAAAAAAAATCAAAATTCACAAATTGCTGAAAAGAGAGTCTTGAACAAATATAAACAGAGAAATAAATGCAACAGCAGGACAAGAAATCAGCCAAGAACCGATAACTTTTTTTAAGAAAAAGAAAAGAACTCTATCCTGCAAATGAACCACAAATCTAATAATAGAACATAGAAAGAAAAATAGTTCAATAGTTCAATATCCTAAAGCTTGGGACTGCTAAAACTTAGCCATATCATTTGAATGACAAGTTCATGAAATTTAGTTCAATCATCATACTTAATTTCCCTTCTATGCTTCTCACAGTCCATAATTACTAGACATGAAGAAAAATTTCAACTCAAGTACATAAGATTTGACATGAACTTCAAATTGCATTCTTCGCTCAAAATGTGGAAGTGAGTGCATGGAGAAAGAAATTAGGTGACAAGGGCACGTGAGGAAATGGGCAATACCCACCAGGAGCAGAGTATAAAAGAATGAGAAAATGAAATAGCAATGGACTGGACTTTTCAACACTTACAAAATTTGGAGAAACAATCCAAGAACTAATCCTAGCAAAGCTGAATTCAAGCAGAAGTTCTCATTTTGTTCAAACATTGTCACATTACAAACACAGGAGAAGTGTGTGCTAATCAGACAAAGTATAAACAAACAATGAAACCATTAAGACTTAGTAGTTATGCCAACAATAATATATTCACAAAGCATTATCACAATAAAAATATAGGGAAAAAAACATTACAAGCACACATACACATATTAAAAAAAGAGATACCTGCTTTCTCTGTCACGTTCCCTAGACTCTCGCTCTCTTTCTCTTTCTCTATACTCCCCGTCCCGGCTCTTCTCTCTCTCCTTTTCATCCAAATCACTTCGATGCCTTTCAGATCTGCTCCTGCTTCGGCGTGACCGCTCTCTTTCCTTCTCCCTATCCTTTTCACTTTCACGATCACGCTCTCTCCTATCTCGATCACGCTCTCTATCTCTGTCTCTCTCTTTCCCATTTCTCTCCTCCCTGTCTCTGTCTTTATCCCTTTCTCTACCTCTGTCTCTATCTTTATGGTCCCGGCTACTCCGATGTTGGTCCCTCTCTACATCTCTAGATTGTGATCGATGACGAGATGAATCCCTTTCTTTGCGCCGGTCATGATCACGAGATTCATCACCTGATTTTGAGCGCTTGGAGCGACGATGGTCATCATCCTCATCATCCTTATCTTTGCTCTTATGTTTTGAACCACGACTGCCTTCTTTCTCCCCCGACTTCATGGCATCATCACCTCCATTAGCAGTTTCCTTTGTCTTATGAGGTTCAGGGTTTTCAACAGTTTTTTCCAAGTAGTCATACTCATCAAACTCCATATGAACTATTGTTTGATTAGACGAGATCTAGCAAACAAACACGATCACAGCTGCATCCAGAATGAAAAACCAAAACAATTAGCTTTCAAAAAGATACCATGCTAGGACATCTAATTTCTGAAAGCCTACAAACACGAAAATAACAAGTAAAATATATATGCACAACTCTTTAAAGCATGAAATTAATTCACTTCTTGTCAATTCACTTCTAGCAGTTAACTTTCATGTTTAAGAGAAACAAAATCGTAATTGCAAAAAATATATTCCTTCAGCTCAAAATATACAAGACATTAAAAGAAAAAAAAATAAATCATATAATAAATCACGTGATTTTGAAAGAACCCAATTATGCATGTAATTAGTTTCAAACAAGCCCTTTTAGTAGTTACAGGTGAAATTCAAAAAGAAAAAAAAATCTACTGGCAACTGACACTAAGAGAATAAATAAATAACTTTAAATGTTCAATAGATAAAAACAAAACTAAAAGCCATTAGTTATATAATTGCTAGTCAATCTTAATAACCTAGCCACCAGAGGAAAAAAAAAATATTCATAATCATAAATGTCAAATTTATTTAATCTTACAATCAAATATATGAAAATACTTAAAAACACACTTCAATCGAACTTCATTAGAGAAATTGGAATCATACATTTAAATTCATATAAAAAAAATTAAATGCATACATCATTAAATTGATGCTTAAAAATACAATATATATATATATATATATATATATATATATATATATGAATTAGGTTAAACTAAAACAACAAAATAATCAGAATACATGTAAACATAAAAAACCATACAGACAGAATTACAGATTCTGTTCCATCAGTAGTAATAGAGAAACTCCAAACTCACCAGAAACAGAAATAGGGCTGCCGGCTGCCTGCTGACGTTGGTTAAGTCGGTGGTTAAACAGATTGAAAAACTAACGAACGATTTGACCCTTTTTCTCTTTCTTCTGCAGCGCTTCGAAGAAAACACAGGGAGCTTTGTAAACTCTCTAATCTAATGGTTAATATTGAAAACCTAGACTTGACGGCTGTGATTTATTTATTTATATTTTTATGCCCAAGTATATTGTTTGAAGCGGCCCGTACAATTTTTTTTTCCGCACCCCCTAAATTTTATCCCGATGATATGTTACATTTATATGCTCGCGCATCGTTTGTTTTAAATTTCATTTTATATAATATTAAATAAAAATTGGTTTATATAGTATTTTTATTTTATAAATAATTAATTTGAAAAATTTTAGTTTATATAAATAATTATTTTGAATTGTGCTATTTTTAATCTTCATCAAATAAAAAAGAAATTTAATTGAAAAATATAAGAGAAAATAAAATTTTATTTATAAAACTTTAAAAGTAGTAAAGTATATTTTTCCAGGTTATAGAATAAAAGAAAAAATGTAGGAAAAAATATAAAAAATAAATTCAATTTAATATTTGAGAAACATTATCTTATAATATATCTCTTTTAATATTTAGTATAATAAAGTGTTTGAGTTTGATCATAATTCAAAACTAATAATATAATAATCTCATGATTAGTTTAATTTTTATTGGTTTAAATATTAAAGGGGATTTTTTTTCTAATGAAAAGTATAAAAAAAATTCAATTCTCAACACCTAAGCATTTTTGACAAAAACTAAATAAAGAGACATGATCCATGTCGAAAATTTTTACATACAACAAAAGGACTATATATATATACACACACAAGTTGGAAGCTCCTCATTGCATGGAAAAATTTTATTTTATAAAAAATTATGAAATAATTATCTTTTTTTTGAGAGAGATGAAATATATTCTTAAAATATTAAAAGAGATAGGGCTGTAATCGAGCCGAGCCGAGTCGAGCTTTGAGATGTTCAGGCTCGGTTCATTTACTAAACGAGCCGAGCTCGAGCTCAGGTTTTAGGCTCATTTAGTAAACGAGCCGAGGTCGAGCCGAACATCACTTTGTTCATATAGTGTTCACGAGCCTAATCGAGCTTTTATCGAGCCTGATTTTTTATTTTATAAATATTAATTTAAAATACTTTTATTATAAATTATTCTTAAAAAATAATATTTATAATATAATGCATATAAATTATAATTTAA
>CANYLF011527935.1:0-13356 GCA_948193215.1 Bocquillonia castaneifolia | reverse complement strand
TTAAGGCAAGCATGCTAAGGTGAAAACCTCACAAAGAGGCACCTTAGGCAAAAAGACAAGGCCAAAAGAAAAAGAAAAGAAAAGAAAAAAAAAGGAAGCAGAGAGATTCAAAACAAAGCATACCTAAGTGACTGTGAAGCATGGCCAAAACACAAAACGGAAGCAACTAGAGGTTACTAAAACAAATGTGTGATCAACCAAGACTTAAGAATGAATTTTGAATCACAATACCAAGCCTTAAAAGATCAGCAGAGCAAGAGCTCCATTGATCCAGAGAGCTCATCCTTTGGCAGCAATAACCTTGAAATGCGCTAAAGTGCCAATAAATGATAGCTTATGCAAAGAATCGACATGATACTAAAACTGATTAAGCCTGTGTGAAAGGGTGAATAAAATAAGTGAAGAGTGAGATCCTGAATTGAAGGTTAATGATAAAACCCGAAGAAGACAATCCATTATGACAACAACATCAGGTCCAGCATGTAAAGTACACTTCTGTGGCATTGTTAAATGAACCAGAATTGATTCTGAATTTCTTATTGCACTATTAATGTCATTGCATTGATGCCAAAAAAAAAAAGAAACGCTAAGCGAACAAGATGAAACAGATATGAGACTAGAAATAACTCATTATTCGAAAGGCCGTGTCAGCTGAACAATCTTCAAAGATACACCTGCTACGTTGACTAGTTCTTAACCGACACCAGGGGCAAAATAGTTGTGGCCCAATTCAGAATTGACAAGTAGCTAAGGAATACTAAGTTTCCACCATGGACACAATCATCACCTTCAGACAACAATTCTCTTCATTGCCCAATGAAGATGATGTTCCTCTTCACAGCCTCACTGCAGTTTCCTCTTGATATGTCAATTGGATTCGTCTTGCTCAGCACTCTTTAGACAATGGACCCTGAAACCAGTGGAACTAATTTTTGACAATGCCCTACAAAGCAATGTCACAAGCCTGCAACCAACACTACTTGTACCTCATTGAAGTCAGCTGGGGGCATGGTCGAGAATGACTTTTCCCGATAACCATATCTGCAAAAAGAGAAAAAAAGACAAAATGAAAAGCCTGATGAGTTGTAAAATCCCTTCGGGGGCAATTCATGCAAAAGTTAAGGCATTAATAAAATAATAGAAGCCCAATAAGTTAAAAATGGGCGGCTTATGCAAAAGTTAGGGCAGCTGGCTAGGGTGAAAACCTCGCAAAGAGGTGCTCTAGGCAAAAGTTAAGGCATCAACAAAATAAAATGAGGTATGGTTACCAGGAAAAGACTCCACAGAGAATTTAACCAGTCAGAACTTCAATAAGAATAGTCAAGATTTGATCAACACATCTTTCAAAAACAGCTTGAATACTGTTATACTGGCCAATCTGGGGCAACTAAACATACAGACGTAAACTGAAAATGTTGGAGCTTTACTAGGACTACACAATGCTAGCAAGCTACCCAGCAGGGGGCAAATCTCAGTCAAGGCTATCGAATACCCTGACGATCAAGACCAAACCATGACAAAACTTGTTCCTCAACGAATGGATATGACAGGTTGCACTGTCTTACACTTGAGAGGTCATTTTCTGGATGCACAGAAGCATGAGATGAAATCTGGGTAAATAAGAGCCAAATCTTCATTTTCTTCAGAAGAAGCAAGAATTCTGGACATGACCTCTAATCCTAAATAAACAAGGAGTATAAGGAACAATCATAAATTTGTACCTTCTCTATCATTGAAATGGTGGGGCAATCCATTGTTCAAACATCTTGAGGTGACAACAATAGAAGGCAGTTTACTACGGCTTCAGAGCATGCAGATGAAGAAACCTAGCATCGAACATGAGAAATGCAAACATTTGGCATAACATATTCTTTTTGCATCATGTAGGCATTCATTCATACATCTGTAAATCTGATAGCCAAACGACATAACATATGCATTTACCGGAATGAACACCCCATTCATGCATACACAAATAGGAGATATGACTAACATTACACATCTTGTAAAGTCACATTGCATATATCATGCATACATCCATAACATGCATACATTGTACAGGCAGCTAGGAAAATCATGAAGATTCAATCAAAGGAACGAGAGCACTTTTGCTTGGGAAACAACCTCGTGATAACCAGAGTCTACCTCGGCGTGACATGATGAATAACTCCGACTCAATGAAACAGAAGGAACATATGGACTTCACCAAGAGTATATGAACATCAATACAAGGCTAGGAAGACAAAATTAATGGAAACCATGCTGGGGGTAATCTTTGCCTAGACACTGTGCCAACCGGGTCGCATCATCCTTGTAGATGGGGGTGTTCCATCATAGAAACCATGGGTACAAGCAAACACAGATTAATTGGTCAGGAGCTGACATGGACTTCCAGGACGAGTCAAGAGAACAAGGCAACTAATAGCTTGGGGCAGGCAAAATCCCACTCCTATACAGGCTAACATATCCCTAGATGGAGCAAAGCAAAGCTATTGAAACTCGGGGACAAGATGAGACCTTCTAATGACAACATCAGGCAAGCGACGTTAACAACGACTCACTTGATGAATGGTTGGCCTTGGAAAGAAAATAGTCAGCCAGACCAACACTGCAGAGAAATCACAATCTTCTTACAACTGAGAGGAATGTCAAGCGCAAACCTCATGGGCAGCACCGTCATAATCCGAATTAATCCAAAAGATGACAATCCGACTTGGTGGAATCATCCCGAATGCAGCAAGCCATCTCCAAAAAGCCTTGTTGATAGCAAATCACCCACTACTCAAAAACACAATCGGCAGCAATCCGCCATCAGCTCCAGAACTCCCAGTAAAATCGACAAGCCATCATCATCTTTAGAACTTTTGGTGACAGCAAGCCACCAATAACTCCAGAACTTCTGGTGAAGGAAAGCCACCATCAACTTCAGTACTCTAGGTGACAGTAAGCCACCATCAACTACATGACTTCAGAAGACATTACATGTCAGGAGCAGTTTCGCTGAAGACATTAAATGTCAGAAGCCGTTTTGCTGAAGACATTAAATGTCAGAAGCAGTTTTTTTCGCTGAAGACATTAGATGTCAAAAGCATTTCTTGTCAAAGATGTGAAAGATCAGAAGCAAGTAATTTTCAGAGGCTTAGATGCCACATGTTTTAAAAAAAATTCATAAGTAATTTTCAGAGGCTTAGATGCCACATTCTTTCAGAAAATTCATAAGTAATTTTCAGAGGCTTAGATGCCAATGTTTTCAAAAAATTCATAAGTAATTTTTAGAGGCTTAGATGCCACATGTTTTCAGAAAATTCATAAGTAATTTTCAGAGGCTTAAATGCCAACGTTTTCAGAAAGTTCATAAGTGATTTTCAGAGGCTTAGATGCGACATTTTTTTTTCACAAAACTTAAAATTTTCTGAGGGTTAGATGCCACATCTTTTCAGAAAATTTATAATTTTCTGAGGCTTAGACGACGAACTTCCCAGGAGAAGACTTGGACTCATCTTCAGGAAACTCGAGTTATATCCTTTGTCAGTATCCTAAATTGTTTGTTTGCTTTGCTTTAATGCTTTGTCTACGCTTATTCATATTATTGCTAACATTGCTAAACTCCAAAAAAGCGGGGGCAAACTGTAGACACTGAATTTTTGGATGCAGGTTCGTTGAAGCGGTTCGGGTGCCTAGTTATGAATATGGTCTAGTTTGGATCACTCTGTTACCCATTTTCTCATAGAAATGAGCTGAAGAAAATAAAAATTATTTTAAAGAAGCTAAATATTTTTCAAAATATATTTTTGGCTTAATTAAGGGTCCGAACAAATATTTAAATATATGTCTGAACCATTAATACGGCCCACATAAACCAGAAAGTCATTTTGAGCCCAAAAACCACCAGGCCCAAAATGAACATCCTGTTAAATGTTCATAAGTCCAGCCGGATGTTCAAGATTTCTTTTAAAAAAATATATAAGGTTGCCTGCACGTTTCAACAGGGGGTAATGGAGGTGATCTGTTACACCTCACCCCACTAAGGAAAGCAGATTCCTTCTACAACAAACCCTAATCCATCATGGCTATAACTAGAATGAGATGGAGGCTAGAAATTGGACTTTTGGCAAGGTTTTAGGTAGAAAAAAAATGCAAAAACAAAGAAAAATTAACCATTTCCTTCGGCCAAATATTTTCTTTGGTTTTGAACAATTCAACAGCTCATTTAATTTGAAAAAGGGATCAAGATCTTGGTCCAACTTGCGAAGGGCATATCGCGGCCGTCCAAACTACAAATCGAGAAATTCTTGAGCCTAGAATGAATTTCAAGAAGTCTACTTTAATTTTTTTGTTTTGAGTTTTGTCTAAGTCCATCAAATTTATGCCCAATTTCCTTGACATTTCAGTGCTACATCTGAGATAGCTTTTTGTACACTTCATAAAAAAATGTAATTCTTGTTAGGTTAAAATAGATAGGATATTTATAGGCTCTTTAGAATTATGTCTATAATTTTTATGTATTATATTTAAAAGGCATGTAATAAATAGGTAAAGAATCAACTCAAAAAACATGTGGTGGATCGACTACCGAAGCTTCAAGGTCGATCAATTTATCCTCTCTCGGGTAGATCTATAGATCAGTAAGATTTCTTTTTTTTTTTTCTATGTAAATCACCTAGATCTTTTTTTTTGTTATATAATTAATCAAACATTTAATTAATCAATTTTGTAATAAGTAAATAAAAATGGCAGAAATTCATTTCACCTTTCCTCTCTTTAAGGGTGTATGTGTATTATTGCCATTCCAAATATCCTGGGTAAATAATAAATGAATTAATGTGCAAATATCAATCTAAAAAAATATAAAAATAAGTTACAAACTAACTGTGATTGTTTCACATGTAAATAAATAAGGAAATAATCCATCCGGTTAAGTATTGCTAAAATAAGTAGAAACTCACCAAATACAGCCAATTGCACTCAATCAATCAGGGTTAATCATAGTGGACTTAATGCAGAACTAAAATTGATTAGAAATAGTATTAGGCACACCCATTCATCGCATCCTACTTTCTAGGTGATTTACGGCTTTTATTATTTGTCTCTGTCAGAAAATAATGACCTTATTAGTTAATTAAATGGGAAATTGCCCCAAGTATGGATGACTCATTCTGAACCCAGAAATCATCTAGTGTGATGATGAATGGAATTTTCTCAAAAAGGAATCTACTTGTTTGTTAATCACTAGGTGATCCCGAAGCAATTTGGGTGGCGACTCCACATTTTTCATAAAACTTAAAAATCCATTTAGTGGGTATGTCACCATTGCTATTGGACATCAACCGACGGTCAGGGTTAAATTAAGATGCATCCCTGGCGCTCTGTCCGCAACCTTCGCTGCACGTAACCGACCCCGAACCCCCAAATCACAGACCAGTTTGTCCTAAGTGTTCCAATCGCACTTGAAAAGATTAGTGGCGACTCCTTTTTTAAAATTTATCCCGAAGCGAAGTGATGATTTTCTCGCTCCCTTTTAACACACTCTTAAAAGCCATTGCCATCTCTTGAGATCGGAGATCTGGCGCACATCATAAAAATTTTCTGGGCAGCAACAGCTGACGACTCCACTGGGGATGAATTATTAAGTTTTAACTTATAATTAGGGTCGAGCTTATGATTGTTGTGCTTGTACCAAGTTTTTTTTTTATTTCTCTGCTTTGTTTTCATATATCCAGTGTCATTTTCATGCATATTCACACACGCACAAAGGAATCGGGTTCGATTTCGTACCCATTTTTATAGGTTAGGCCGAAAACAAGTAGCGATACCTCTTTGGTAAACCTGGAGTAGTACGTGAACGTTTTCACCCAAAACGCCCTTTTGATTTTAATTAACTGAAAGTGGTTCTTGCTTGTCTGGAAACAGACTTTAGTAAGACGTAACTAGTCTTGGGACCCTTTATAAATCAGACCAATTAATGACTACTCTTTAGAAGTAGAACCATAGTTCACCTCATGCTAACCATAGAATTACCACTTAACAATTGGTGATATAAGGATGATACCTTAGGAAATTAAAAATATTTCCCTTGACGTTATCTTATATTTGCTTGTGTGTGTTTATTTAATAATCACTTCATAGACACACACCACATCATTTTTTTCATGCACTTTGCATTACATTTCATATTACATTCATTTTTTAAAAAATATATAATTAAGGGATTTTCTATATTGTATTTATAATTTTTTTCCCTCTGTTTTTCAAAAAGAAAAAAGAAAACTATTTTATTCTTCTTCTGAATACGTGTTAAAAGGTACTCAGAGTAGCTCAAAGATTTCAGTTTTCATCGACCCAAACTCATGGATAATTCAACAATTCAAGAAATTAAATTACAAATCAACAAGTTGCATGGTAAATTGATAGAGCTTTTAGAAATAAGAAATCAATTGACATAATTGATGAGACTAGTAGAAGGTGAAAGTATCTTGAGAAATCCTACAAAATATGATTGTTCAACATCTACCTTAAAGTATCAGGATACTCCACTTTTGAAAGTCTTATTTGATCCACAAGTACAAGATGATTCTACTCTGAAGAATGTTGAATTGAAGGGGCAAGCTATAGGTACAGTTTTAGACCGAGTTCAACAAAAGAAGGAAGTTGTGGGCACAACCTTTAACAAAATTCAATTAGGGAAACAAGCCAGTGGTACATCTCAAAGTAAAACCAAGGTTAAGAAACAAGTTGTAAGTACAACTCAAGTAAAGCCTAGAGTAAACAAACAAGTCACGGGTTCAGCTTCATTAACAAGGAAACAAAAAGAGCCAATTGTATGCACACCTCTAAAAAGGACTAAACTTGTGAACAAACCGATGGAATCACATGACTCAAAAGAGCAAGGTGCAAATACTCCTACAATTCCAAACAAACAGTTAGAGGTGTTGAAAGATGCTAATGAAATTGATGTGGCTGAAGCAAAGGGGTCAAAATCAATCCCAAATATAGTTGACCCTTTGGAATCCCAGGACTTAGAATTTGAGAAGTATGATGGCACATCATGCCTACAAAGACTTTTATTTGCTTATTTTAGAAAGATGACAGCTCATATTGCTAATGATGGGATGTTGATTAATCACTTTCAAGAAAGCTTAATGGGTCCAACACTTTAGTGGTACAGATAAATGGATAAAACATACATCAAAAACTGGAAAGATTTTGTTGTTATTTTCTTAAAACGTTATGTGCATGATGATGAGCCAGTGATAAACAAAGATTATCTATAATCTATGAAAAAGACATGCACAGAAACATTTAGAGAATATGCTGAAAGATGGAGATATAAAGTAACACAGGTCACTCCCCCATTAACTGAAGAGGAAATGGTCTCTATTTTTATGAGCACGCTAAACCAACATGTCCATAGAGCACTGTCGGCCAATTCTTTTAACAAGTTCTTTGATTTGGTCATGGCTGCAGAGAAAATTGAGCAAGGGTTGAAGAAAAGGAAGTTTAAGGACCCAGGCCATGAAGAGAAACATACTAATGCATGCTCATCGTGGGTCCCCTTTTGTTCTATTCAAAGCCTACCACTTCACCTTATGAGCACTGCATCACCATCTAAGTTACCAATGTCTGAGAGTACCTCCTACAAGACATGAACAGAAAAGGTGCGACAAGTGGGTTAATCTCATTTAGTGACTTTGACTCCACAAAAACCACTTAAACCCCCATTTCCTAAGTGGTACAACCCCAATGCTCAATGTGACTTTCATGCCAAAGTGGCAGATCATTCTACTGAAGATTATGTTGTTTATAAACACAAAGTGCGAGCTCTTATTAATGCTGGATGGTTGACATTTGACCATGATAATCATGCCCTAGATGCATGTGGAAATTGTTTATCATTCTATAAAGACAAGAAGACCAATAAGGAGGAAGCAGAGTGAAGACTATATATATATATATATATATATATATATATATATATATATATATATTATTTCTAATTATTATATTATTGTATTACCCACCTTGGCTCTGCCCAATGCCTTGGATAGGACTTGTAGTATGGGCTTTGTTTCAAATAAAATGTAGTTTTCATGCATTAACATTTTGCATTCTTCTAGTTAATTCTGTTTTATCTTTTTCAAACACACTCTTTACCCTACCCGCGACCACCCTTTCATTTCCAAATTTATTTCCTAATGTTAATTACTATCCATTAAACCTCTAGACTTTGCCTTAGAGATATTCTAGTGGTGTAGAAATAAATAAAAAAATAATAAGTAGAGAATTGAGATCTTTTTAAAAGAGGTATTTCAAGATGAAAATAAGAAAGTGCAAAAAGTGCATCAAAATCCAAAATGGGCTCCAATATTGACATAGAAATTTTTTGTATTTTTTTATTTATTCGTATGAGGAAAAGAAAGAGAAGCAAAATTAAGAAAAATAACAAATGAAAAATAAAAATGAAAATGAAAAAAGAAGAATCATAAAAAAGAGGTCAATGTTAATGAAAGTGACACGATGCTGATTTTGTCATAAGATTCTTTAAATGCGGAGAGGATCTGATTATGAAGTTGTTAGAAGAAATTTATTCTAAAGTGTGTTGAGTCTAGGAGTGTAATACTTGTTTTAAATATGACATCATTCACAATGATCACTGAAGTACTTTGTGGATTTGGTAGATTCTTAGGATAGCCAAATGTTGTACTTAGGAGCCTTTCGAATGAGAGTTTTTCTTTATTGAACCAATGTCATATAAGAAATAACTGGTAAATTTTGCTTTGGTGATTGCACTTATTAGGTGACTATAAGAGTCCAGAAATATGGCATTGCTTTAGAGGACAAAAATTTATATCACAATGACGCCTGTCAAATGCAATATAAGGGGACAAGCCGGATGGCACATAATTAAGGGACAATTATTCCCCTCAAAAATGAAATCGTCACCTTTCCTTTCATATTTTTTTCCTCCATTTTTTTTCTCCCTTTCTTTCCCTCCTTTCAATCAAAAAAAAAAAAAACTCGCTAAGTCATAAGATATGGCTTAGACAAAAGTTAGAGTGAAGGTTAAAGCCTGCTAGGTTGAAAACCCTTTAGGGCAGCCTAGGCAAAAATAAGGGCAGCTCACTAAGTCAAGGATGGCTTAGGCAAAAAGAGAGCATGAACAAAAACCTCTTCAACCAACCATTCACAACTTCACTTGCATTTCTTAAAAATATAATTATTTTAATAAAATATATAAATATATTATTTTGAAATATATTATAAAATTTTTACATGTCTCCCATATTAAACAAAAAGACCACCAACAAAACATACACATATACCCACATTTTGCATAAGATTTTGAATTTCTTTAAATTATATTTATGTAAATATATAAATTAATTTTATAAACATGTTTACATAAAATGTTTTTTCCATTTGAAAATAAATATTATTCTTTTATTTTAAAAAAATTATCTATGCAGATGTGACCTACAAGGAAATTCTCTTCGAAAAGTGGGGGAAAAAACAAAGTAAAAAAGAAAAAAAAACTCGCTAAGCTATAAGATGTAGCTTAGGAAAAAGTTAGAGTGAAGGTCAGAGCCCGCTAGGTTGAAAACCCTTTGGGGCGCTTAGGCAAAAATGAGGGCAACTCGCTAAGTTATAAGCATGACTTAGGCAAAAAGAAGAGCAAAAATAGAAAAAGCTCGCTAAGCTGAAAACCCGCAAGGGCTGTTTAGGCAAAAATTAGAGCATGCTCGATAGGTCAAGGATGGCTTAGGCAAAAATTAGAGCAAAAATAAAAGAAACACACAAAATTCATTTGCATGGAATGCATTTTTTTCCTGATAAATCTTGAAGAACAGGGGCAAAGCTACTTGGCAGTTTGTGATAACATTAATCATTTGTTTTGTTATCATCATTGATATTGATGCAAGGGGGCAAAACTTTATTAAGATTGTATAAATTTGAATCTCATCTTTCAAGTTGAATGGGGCTGATTTCAAGAGACCTTCTTTGGTATTTGACATCCATATGGGAAACATGAAGGCATGAAAGGGGAAGCTTGTTTACTCTTTTGACATGGCTCGATGATCGCCAATTTTTAATTACATATATTAAATATTGAGCAGTTCCATTAACCAAAGGCGTCGGTAGGACGAGTCAAGACAAATGAGGGTGACTAAATTTTTCTCAACGATCAATCAATGCACCAATATCATTATTGCAAGAGGTTTAGAGCATAATAAACCCTTGGAGTCTAATTCCTCAAATAAAGTCAGAAAAATGAGGATATGTGTATAAAGTACGCCTCAATAATTATGAGCCACACCTTATCTAAGCATTTCAAACTCGGCGTCCATGAGTCATCCATAGCCTTCTAATTAGAATTTTTTTTTTATGGAGTTACATCAAGGTTGCCCAACCAGTGCATTATAAGATGGAGAGCATTTCCAAAATTTCTAAATTTATATTTCATTACCCAGGAAGATAGTAGAAGCAACTTTTTTTTTAGATGTTGTCTTTAAATCTTCCGATTAAATTCATCCAAATGTCAAGGTAGACATTTCGATCTTATCAAAAAATTTTGAATCTTCCTACTAAATTCTTTTGAGTATTGGGGTCGACATTCAAACACCAAAAATAAAAACCCTATTTCAAAAATAAATGTGAGCTATTTTGAGGAAATTCTGCACATATAAAAGAAGTATCTTTAATTTTTCTTTATAAAAAATTAAAAAATAAAACAAAAACAAAAGAATTTCAAATAATTAAGTGATGAAATTTAAATTGTCACTTATAGAAGGAATTAACACCATTGACTAAACACTTTCATTTTTTCTGAAAAAAAATAAAAGAGTTTATTGAAATTTACAAAAAAAATACATGTCATTAAGTGGCAAATTTTAATTATTCATTCATTGTTTAAAATCATACTTCATTTTCAATATACTTTGGGTAAAGCATAAGTTAATAAATTCATTTTCACATTTGTATCTCTTTTCAAATCATCACATGAATAGTTGGAAAGAAAAAAATCATAAAACTTATTTTTCACATTAACAAATTTCATTTTTAATCAGTGAAGTTTGATCCATCTATGTTTTACATCAATAATAAATTCCAATTTCAATCGGTAAAGTTTGATCCATCTGTGTTCCATGAATAAACAAATTTCATTTCCAGAAACAAAAATTTGATCCATCCACATTTCATATCAATGAATTTCATTTAATTTCATCCATATGTGACACATATCAATAAATCCATTGTCAAATAATGGATTTCATCCTAAGTGTGCTCCATGCCCATGTCATAACATTAAGTTATGAATCTTAAGCACACATGTGTTGTGCATTTATGAATTCTAGATTAATTCTTGCAAGGAAGTAGAAAACTTTGACATCCACAATCACAATACGATTTGATTGTGTTCGTCTAGAAGGGCATAAATCATATGCATTTGTTTTTGAAAATTAAAGTCAAACCTCACATTTGCTTAACTCTTTTTTGTGAAATCTACAACTAGAAAAAGAAAAAAAATATTGTTCTAGCAAAAGTAAAACAATTCATTTCCAACTTATTAAATTGAACCTTACACGTCGGAGCTTGTAAGGTCATACCTTAAATTTAATTGAACCTTATACGTCGGAGCTTGTAAAGTATAGCTTGGTGGAGCTAGATCAAGTTAAATTTCATCCAACCTGTTAAATCGAACCTTACACATCAGAGCTTGTAAGGTCGAGCATGGTGGACCCAGGTCATTTTAAAATTTCATGAAATCCGTTAAATTGAACCTTACAAGTCAGAGCTTGTAAGGTTGAGCATGGTGGAGCCAGGTCATTTTAAAATGAAACCCGCTAAATCGAACCATACACGTCGGAGCTTGTAAGGTCGAGCCTGGTGGAGCCAGGTCGTATTAAAATTTAATGAAACCCGTTAAATTGAACCTTACATATCAGAGCTTGTAAGGTCAAGCCTGGTGGAGCCAAGTCATTTTAAAATTTCTTGAAACCTATTAAATCGAACCTTACACGTTAGAGCTTGTAAGGTTGAGCCTGGTGGAGCCAGGTCATTTTAAAATTTCATGAAACCTGTTAAATCAAACCTTACACGTCAGATCTTGTAAGGTCGGGCCTGGTGGAGCCAGGTCATGTTAAATTTCTTGAAACCCGTTAAATTGAACCTTACACGTCGAAGCTTGTAAGGTCGAGCTTGGTGGAGCCAGGTTGTTTTAAAATTTCTTGAAACCTGTTAAATCGAACCTTACATATCGGAGGCTGTAAAGTCGAGACTGGTGGAGCCATGTCATTTTAAAATTTCAGTTCAATCGGACCTTACATGTCGGAGCTTGTAAGGTAGAGCCTGGTTAAGCCAGGTCATCTTAAATTCCCATAAAACCTGTTAAATCGGACCTTGCATGTCAGAGCTTGTAAGGCCGAGCCTGGTTAAGCCAGGTTGTCTTAAATTTTATACAACTTGTTAAATTGAACCTTACATGTTAGAGCTTGTAAGGCCGAGCCTGGCCTAAGCTAGGCCGTCTTCAATTTTATCTAACATGTTAATTCTGTATTCGTAAAGCCGAGCCTGTTTTTCACAGGTTGATAAGCCTAGTTGCTAAACCAGCCTTCGTAAAGCTGAGCCTGGCTTATTTTGGGTCGAAACGTCTTCTTTTTGTCAAAAATAGACAAAATTGGTCGTAATTAATTTAATTATTTCACATTTTCAGGTTACACCTATAAACCCATCCAAATAGTCTTTATATTTTGCCCATTTCTTACAAAAGAAACGTGCAAAAGGGGGCAGCTGTAGATACCCAATTTGTCTGGGTTCATTAAATTAATTAACTATAGATACTATTAATTAAAATGTTTTTTAAATATGTATTGATAATAAATAATAATTTTCCTTTAATTGGTTTAATATTTTTGTAAAAGCATTCCCAAAAATACTTTTGCTTTCATTTTGGAAAGTTAAAATCAAAATCCAATTTCCTTTGTCTAAAAATAATAATAATAATATATTTATACATATATGTAATAAAATTGTTCGTCTTATAGAATATACCCATTTTAATTTATTTATTTATTTTAAAAAAAAATTGATTTTAAATTTAGAATAGGATATTGGATTTAAATGATAATTTTTCAAACTCTCATTGCAATTGTGACCCTTAAGAGTATTTTTGGAAACTTAATTTTCTGAATTCCTATTTTTTACTTGGATGAAAATTTGTTTTATCTTGTTTTATTTTTATTTCCTTTTACTTATTTGTATTAACAAGTGAATTTTCATTAAAAATAAATAATGGACATTAAATATTAAAAGGAAGCATTATATAAATAATAGCAAACTTTATTGATAAATAATAAGAGT
>CANYLF011527004.1:0-12631 GCA_948193215.1 Bocquillonia castaneifolia | reverse complement strand
CTTCACAGAAATCATTGCAGTAAGAGTGGAATTGTTGATTCCAGGATGATCCTGCATTAAAGTTTTCCTTGTTTCTTTGCTGCAAAACGGAAGGTTGCAACTTCAGTTGAAATTATACTTCAAACTATTTTCAATCAGTATTTATGCACTTAAAATGAGTGTTTTTTACCTGAACAAAAGGAATGAAGAAGCAGGCTTTTTAGGCTTACTAGGATCAACATTCTGTTGCTTCTTCTTCTGGCGATTCTCTTTTGTTTTCTGCAACATTGTAGAACACTCAATCAGCCATCAACTCACTCACAAGAAACAGATATTGTAAAGGAAATAGCTCAAGTAAATTATCCATCCAAATCAACCTTGATTATGTTATCAGTTTTCTCCTTTTTCTTAAGAAGCTGCAAGGCTTCCTGTTTTTGAAGCTTAAACAACTCTTCCTCTTCCTTCTTCAGATTCATAGCTTCTTCATCCTTTTTCAGCTTGTAAGCCTCCATTTCTTGCATATACTTCACCTTGTTTTTCTTAGCTATCTGCAGGTTCAAAATAATTGATCAGAAACCAAATTGAGAAAGAAAGAATCAACCAATTTTTTTTCTGTGGAGTACAAACCTCCTCATAGGGCCTCCTTTGTTTGTCTGTCATGTTCTTCCATTCCTCACCAGCAATCTTTGCCACTTCTAGGACATTCTTATTCTCTGTAAGGAGAGCAGCCCTTCTGTCATTAGAGAACAGGAAAAATGCTGACATGGGTTGTTTTGGCTTTAGTGGATCCTTTTCTTTCCTGAAAACAAACAGAGGAAACAAATCATTACAGTCTATATATGGCCAAGAGAATGTATAGGAATAGAAAGGGTATCAAGAAATTTATTTTACTTGGTCTTCTTGTTCTCCTTTTCTGTTTCTTGCTTGAATTGAAGGTATTGTTCAAGCAATTCCATAGCTGTCTTTTGCTTTTGCTCATCTTCCAATAGCTTCAGTGCTTCACTCTCTCGTTTCTCCTTGTTAACCACCAGCAAATAGGCTTCTTTTTCAACTTGATAACTCTCCTCGTAAGGTTTCTTTTCCTCTGCGCTAACATTCTTCCACTTCGCCCCCAAAATGTTTGATATGTCTTTGAATTCTGCATTTGGGTTCTCTTTCTTGACCTGTGCAACAAAACCCACCAATGCAATCAATCTCTAATGAACCGGAAGCTATTAAAACAAAAAAAGCTTAAATAAAAAAATATTGAAATCCTTTCTCTATTTTACCTCATTCCATTGATCTTTACACCACAAAATATAAGGTGGAGATGGCCTTTTCTTTTCACTGCCACCTTTTTTCTTCTTCTTTTCCTGTTCCGCTTTCGAAGATTGAACAAAAGGGAAACTCTGCATGAAGGAAAATAATCAAATAAGAAAGACTGAAACTTTATATAAGTAAGAAATACCAAGGAGATTTTAAAAATAACCAAACCCAATAGATCAAAGGAAAAGAAACAAAAACTGACCATATTGGGTTTAAACTCCTTCAACTTCTGCAATTTCTTCAATTCCATCTGCAACTTTTCTTGTTCTTTGCCTCTAGTTTCAAGCTCCTCTTCTTTAGCCTTCAAGATCTCATCTTTCTCTTTGAGTAACTCCTCTGTCTTTTCTTTTTCAAGCTTCAATCTTTGAAGCATATCTTGCATCTCTTGCATTTCTTTTTCAAAAGAATCAGCGGCAACCGCAGCAGTAGTAGAAGACTGTTTGGTTTGCTTTGCCTTAGAGGCTGCTTTGGCCTTAGATTTCTTGGTTGAAATGAGAGGTTGAGAGAGATTCTCATGGTTCTCTTTAGAAGCATCAGCGGCGTCCGATGGAGGAGGGACTGGGGAGTTGACAGAGAGCTTTTGAGCCAAAATATTGGCATCATTTGTTGATGGGTTTTTCTGTTTCAAAGGGTTTCTCTTGTTTCTTGGCTTCTTTGTGACAATTGGGTCGGCATTATTTGGAGTAGCAGTTGCAGTATCAGCCATGGCTTCAGAGAAAAGAGATTTGCAGAGAGAGGCTTGAAATATAAAAATGGAATATGAAACTGTTCGGAAGGAGAAGAGGGGTTTATATGCGAGAAAAAGATTGGGGACCGCAACGGTTGTATTTTTCAAATTCAAAATGCAATTGTTTTAGATTTAAAGAAGGGTTTCAAATCCGTTGATACGGTTTAAAAATTTTGACCGTTGGAGATGTTTTCTAAATTTCTTACCATAAGAGGGCTAAGTATGTAACTCTGATGACTAAATTAATAGGGTTTTTTTTAAAAATTAATCTTTTTTTTAGTGAAAAGATGTTTTATAAATAGTAAGTAAGTAATATTTAAGAATTTGGCAAGTTGGCTACTGGCTTGGATTGCACAAACATTTTAAAAGCAACAACCATCACATACAGTTGCTTAAAAAAACACCTGTATTAAGCCCTTGTTAATAATACTGAAGTAACATTTGATATCGTTGTATCTGTATTTTAAGACTAAAAAGATATTATATAGTCTCCACAGACACAATAGAGACATTCTAAGTTCGAATCCCCCTTCCCAACTAAAAAAAATCTATATATTATCAACAACAACGTGAATTACAAGTAATCTTAACTATCTCTTCTCTGCAGTCCCAACAGAAATGAATTTTAGACGAAACTCTCTGGTTGCTATGATGGAAACAGAATAAAGACCAAAGAATTGTGCTGCGGGGGTATTCACAGGGTAGGAAGCTGCAACCATCCATTGCTAGTGTTTGTATGATTTATATATAGAAGATAGCAATGGGTTTGGCCACCTTTTGATCATACTCATTATCTCAACTGTTGACTACCATCTCCATTATCACATCATTCCAGTAGTCTATCGGCCCAGGTAAGCACCAGTGTAGACAGTCGTTCTGAACTGTGGCATTTTTGTCCTCGGCGAATGGATGAAACTGTCTGTATGGACCTGGATGCCCGTCCGGCCTTGATAATAGAAGATTTGTGAAATCAAGGAGTTTTAGATGTACTCCATTTTCAGCCGCTTTTGCAGATGCATTCTTGAACTCTGTTAATTCAACATCACGCAGAATCCTGTTCAAGTCCTTTATTTCGATCTCACCATCTTTAGCAGGTGTTATTTTCGGGCAAGTCCCTCCGTTATGCCATTCTCCATTCTCAAAATGGTCAGGAGTGGATGTCCTGAAGAAGATCAACCCTTTGTGTTTTGATGATGCAATGAAGTCCAGTGCATTTCGAAGGGCTCTCTCATATGCAAAGACAAACCCCTGCTCTGTCAGGTTCTTTCCAGGACATATATGACAGCCCACTATAGTGTCATTCTCATGATAGATTGCTGCTTTGAGGAACCATTTTCCAGTTGAGATGATGGCGTAATCTAAACTTTGATATAAATTTGTCCAATTCTTGTCGAGTTTGTCAAGCTGAAGCTGAACTTCAGCTGTTGATACACCATTATTATCTTCAAAGATTGCTGCTTCTACAAGGAAAGGGGACCAAATATTTGATATGGTAAAATTGTAAGAAGGAAAGAGCCATCTTTTTGATTTGTAGTCTGCATCACGGTAAACTTCAACAGCTTGATCAACCTGAACAAGTTGATAAATTTGTGATTACCAAAATAATGGTATTTAACAGCAATTCAGTAAGTTGCAAATCAATCCAGGCAAAAAAGATATAGGTTTAAAATGCAGATTAATTGGCTCCTTACAGGCACAGCATTGGGTTTCACAAGAGTGAATCTCAGCATAAGCAACTGTTTTGATGAACAAAGCAATAGATACGACTGTGATGCTGTGGATGCTAGCAAGCTATTTTCTTGGTGACTAATATTGCCAATTTAAAGAAAAAGTAAAAGAAAGGTTAAAAATAATTAGTTTGCAGACCTGCTAAAAAAAATACTGTGATCCAAAAAACTATTTACAAGGTTAGAACTCAGATTAAAGAGATTCCAAGGGGATGATATTCAAGTAGAAAAAAATTATTATAGAAGCTGTTTATATTTATGAAGGATAAGAGATAAAATGAGTTCAACTGCCAAGAGAACACAAGTTTCCACCACGAAGGCTGTACAGTCACTTTCATTAATTAACCGCAATTAACAGCCGCCTCGAATTATCTGTATATCAGCACGTTTGTGACATTTCATTTCATATTTGCATTCATCAATTTCTGGAGATAATTTTCCAATTGCTCAACACAATATATCACACAATTTCAGCAACCATTCTACACATGAGGGCTCACATCCAGTACTTTAAGTTGTCCAAATTGTGTTGTGAAAAGTTAAATGGTACCACTACTCAGACCAGTGAAATTGGAAGCCAGACCAATGACTGGCAGGTCTAGTTTATTTTATTTTATTATTTCTGTTTGAAATATTCATTTTTTGCATTAAACAATTCATAAATTGATTATACAATTTCTATATTTGGATGCATCAAATTAGTTAGATCAGTTGGCTAACTGGCATGCCATAGTGGTCTGGTTTCAAAAATATTCTTTCCAATCACTTCATCTCGAGGAATGAATTGGTATCAAAGGAAATATGAACCTAACTGAAGCAAAAATGTCATGAGCTAACAGAGATATCTCATGAACCAACAAACTGGACACCACTCTGGATCATGGAAGAAACATGTTTAAGTAAAACCAATTTAAAGGGTGTATTCACCAAAAAAGAAAAAAAAAACGTAGAGATGATCCCATCCCCTGACAATATGCCTTTTTTTTTTCTTTAATAATTCTATTACATTCATGAAATAAATTAAGAAGAATAGTACCAATTCTGCACAAAGTCATATAATGATCAGATGAATTTCATGTGATAAGAAAGAAACTACAGAACATTTGATGTCCAAATCACTATAATAACCCAGGAAAAGAAAATATCACTCACCAAAAATGGAGGACACGATGAAATTTCTAAACCAAATTATGATAGATGTATCCAAATCTAACCACAATGAAGCAAAAATATTTGTTGTATAGACATCAACTGTTTTAAAAAGTAACTAATGCCATTTTTCAGAGTATTGCAATTCCGAATCGGGAAAGAAAAGAAAAATGCAACATGAATGGAACCAGGTGGTGACCATTAAATCTAAAACTGCTCATTTGCATCAGCTATGTTGCAATCAGAAAAGGGGGCATGGAGTAATGTGAAACTTAATTCAATCATCCAAAACCAAATATTTAAACTCAACATAAAAATCATTAAGCTTACTGTAGAGAGCATGCAGAGCAATGACTGCACATGGTTACGAGATATAGAATCACCAATCAGCGCCCATGCCTTATTTCTCATCAATTCCAGAAATTTCTGTGCGTCAAATGGAGGTAATTCACAATTTCGTGGATTCCACCTCCAATACAGATAACCGGAATCCGGTCTGCCATTCCTCATACAATTCTGGTGACCCTCAATCAAAGGGCAGCTAGCATTTGTGTAAATTGGACCTGAGGAGTCAGGAATCCAATCCCCAACAAATAGGTCACATTTTCCTGCATCAACTTCTGCAAAAAAAATCAAAACTTTAGATACCATATAAAGAACTGAACTAAAGCAATTACCCAGAAAATCAATAAAATCTGAGATAACAATAGATCCACAAAAACCTATACAGTAAGAACCAAAAATGTGAAAGAAACCCCTAAAATTTTCAGCTTTCAAATCACAAAAACTTAATTAACACTGTTTAAATCACAAGTTCCATCTCTGAACAACAAACAGCACATCACACACTCCTCAATTACAACCATTACATTTCCATTGACATAAATTACCAGAGCAATGTGAGTAATGAAATGAAAGAGGAAGCAAATCAACAAAGACCCAACTCAAAGCAGCAAACTTTGATTACCTTCTTGGGTTCCCTGACCTTGAGGCTCTGGTTCATCAACAGAAAGAGATGAATTTTGAGTGTCAACAATAGCAACAGGTGGGTTTACCTTTGGAAGATCGACAGTTAAAGGAGGTGGTGGCTTTGGGATATCATTATCGACAAAAAGAGGTGATTGTGGAAGTTGGGTATTGTTATCAACAAAAGTGGCGTCTAAATTGGATTCAAATCTAGTAGGCTGATTATAGAAAAGCCTAAAGGAAATAGCCATTAAAAAAATACCAGCTGCCAACTTTAGTAACCAATGGTTGTGTTTCTTAAGTGTCTTTAGCCTCCAAATTAACTTCATTTCTCTTCAGTTTGCTCTGCTCTGCTCTTTTCTTTCTTGATTTCAAAGATCTTGAGCTTAACAGTAATCAAGAAATGGTTCTAAAGATTAATTGTGTCCAAGTTTCTTACCGACATTGAAGACTGACACAAACACTGACACTGAATGAACATAAATTATGTTATTTGAGGGAAAAAAGACAAGATCTTTACTTTATAATGAGAAGTAAAGATATTGATAATGGGTTTTGCAGCTAGCAGTCTTTTCCTCTACTGGGTCAGTATTTTAATTTTGCTTTTTTAGTTATTTTTCTTATACATATATATTACTAGTTTACTACTCGTTACTAAAAATGGACAGTTTTTAAATTTAATTGCCTCAAATTGAAAGTAATTTATTGTATATGCCCTTATTAATTGTAGTATTAACTTTAATTTCAATACTAATTTTAAGGAGTTAATTAATTAAATAGGGATAATTGTGATATTTTATTTGTAAACTAACTCAATTAACTAATTAGACTAACTTCCTTAACTCTTGTGCTTGTCTAAAAGCACTCATCTTTTTGAGAGTGTATATGCTTATGTTATTGTTTAATTAAATAATGTGAATTTTGGAGTTTTTTTAACATGTGATTTTTGCAGCTTGGATGAATTGATTGAATAATGATTATTAAGGTTTGTCATTAGGATAATTAATGATTAGGCATAGTAGTAGAAATAATAATTCATTCTCAAAAAGAACAAGTCATTATTATTGATAGAAAAGGTAGAGTTTAAATATGGTATACTTCTTTATTTAAAAAAACACTTAATTTCTAAAATTAAGCAATAAGTAGTTATAGTTTCACTTTCAACTGTAACTTCAATTATTTTGTCTGCTTTCTTTTTTATATGCAAAACTTATTCCTGCATAAGATACACGTCTTAATTATAGGGTTTTTTTTTTTTCTTTTTGATCATATAGATACTTCATTTCTGTAGATTAGTAATGAATAAACCTTTTTTTTTGGTGGTTACAATGAATAGATCTTTCAAATAATGATCCTTTATGATATATTAATTGATTGGTTTTAAATCATTGCTAAGATTATAATGCCCATGGCATAGGATCCCATACTATAATTCTTAGAATGTTATTAATTTCTACATTTTTGTAGGTGAGATGACAGGGACTCATAAATGGTGTGCAAGTATGTGTGTGCATATATGTATGTATATATTAAATCAGAATGCAGCAGCTATTTTGGCTTTCTTCTAAGAGATTCCTTCAAGTCCTCAATTGATTGGTTAAAAAAATGATACTAATAGCATATATGAGTCCATACTAATAACTTGATGAAGAATTAGGCTTTGTGATTAATGATTACATATAATATTTTCTTAAAAAATGGAAACATAATTCCTTCAAGAGATTCCTTGTATCTTTCCTTTATAAACTAATACATTTTAGAAATAAAAGAAAAGGGCCTGAATGAATGAGTCATTGTAAAAACAATGTTGTTGGCAAGTAGTCAACACCTCCTATACACACACTAAGCAAGAAACAGCACTTAAAATGCACATTGAGAAAGCCAAGAAGCTTTAGATGATTCTTAAATTTATTTAGTATGCTATATCCTGAAAAATAGTAGAGTTCATTTGTTTTTAGCTGAAGTGATGATGATATTCAGCCTTCCTGAAGTTACACCTAGTCTTCCTAGTCTGCTTTTCAACTTTTTAGTTACTTTTTTTATTGCTACTCTTTAACCCTTCTGTCACCTGCATATTGCTACTTATTATCAGCCATCACTCTCACTTACCATCCAGTCAATGCTCAAAAATTCAGCTCACATTTAAGCAAGTACAAACGCCTGCTAGATAACTATGCCAATTACTACCTAATTATTGATTTGCTGAGTTTAAAGAAATATATCACACTAAAGGAATATGAAGAATTTCACTCTACCTAGTTGACAATAAGCTGGGGTTTCTCAGTCTTGTCAATGAGCTGATTTAACTTGGATGCTCAATGATCAAAGCTACGTGTTTTCACCTATCAGAAGCTGAAGTTAAACCAAAACTCACTAGCAAAAATTTTGAAGATTGGCAAAGGAAGTTTAAGACTCTCTGCTGCAATACAACAGTAGGCTGCACCTACATTCGATGTTCCAAATTGCGTGCAATGAACATATCCAGAATGTATAAACTTATGTATTTTATATGATCTCATAAATGTTGCTACAAGCATATCAAAATTGTGACATAACTGTTCCTTTGAGAACAGCATAACAAAGAAAACAAACCATTTATGGGATGATTGCTCCTAATTTTTATGACTGGACAAGATTACTGAATCAAGAATGTGACCCTCATATGAGCTTTCTTGGAACCTTCATCCCGAAGCCTCGTTTCATCTTCTCGACTCTGCTCAAAATACTCAATAATCAGCAATGCATATAAACATCTAATCATAAAGTTCACAGCAAATTATAGAATAACAGATGAACTGGCAGGATTTAAAAGGAAAGCTATAACTCCAATGCATTGGAAGAAGATTACCTAAGTACTGTCAAAATAATCTTTGGAAAAATTTAGAGAATTAAAACTTACGTAGGGGCAAGTCTACCAAGGCGTTTTAGCTCATTGCCTGTGTCCTTTTCATAGATTCTTCCAGAAATTTCAACGATATAAGACTTCTTTGTCATTGGTAGTCCTCTGGTTACAAGTAGTTCCAAATCTTTTTGATGAAGCTCTCTCCCATTGACAAAGATGCCTGTGTCACCAGAAGAACAGTTTTCTGGCATGGGATAATTGAATTCTTTAATACAAGGCTGCAAAAGAGCATCAAAGCTTAGTTTTTTTTTATAAAAAAAAAAGGCAATAGCAGTAGACAATATTGTGGGAAAAAAAAAGGAAAAATCCCATTAACCAAGGATCACTTCAACTCACAGGAATTATGCCAACGCAAGGTTCTCCCATCACACCCCAGAATCCAGCTTGAGAATCATACCTGGAAAAGGAAGATGTGGATTACCTGTTAATGAGTAAAAGAACTCCATAGGAACCGCAGGTAGAAATTCACACACTGTGAAGTGACACTTCTAATTCATATTCATGATTTTACAGAAAGACATGGAAACTATTTTGATTCTTGTGTTTGTTTTGACTAACATGGCAATTGCAACTCACCATTTAATATGAAACATGTACATACACATCCAACCGGATATAATGCAAGTAAAAAACTAACCAGTAGTTTCCAGGAAGAATTGGCCCAGCTAGCTTTTCAGCCCTCTTCACCATATCATCCAAAATAGGTTTCCCATTAACAAAAACCTTAGGTTTTTTATCTTCATATTGCTGATTAGATCTTGAAAAATCCCTAATGCTCTTCTTGAGGAAACCCACCAAGAATGATTCGCTTCCTTTGTTGATCCTAGGTGGCAGATCTTCTCTACTAACCTCGAAAGAGTCATGAGATCCACTAGTGTTTATGAATTCATTGAATGAAACTTCTACTTCAGTTTCTGATTGTGCATCATCAACAGAGTTCTGCAGAGAAGTACCCTTGTCAAGTATAAACTTTTCATTGTCTATTCTATTGCTCTTGTTTCCTTCCACAACTCTGCTTATTTCGCAATTAGATGAAACATCATCTGAATGCTCCAGGAAAGGTGTATTCAAAAATGTTGGAGATGCATTGTCTGTTTTAGGAAGCTCAGGAAAGTCAGATACATCTTTGCGAACAACCATACTGTCTGTGGTTTCCCCTTCCTCAGAAGAAACAGAACATACAGAAGTAACCCCATGCTTTGTTGTAGATTCATTTAAATTCAGCATCTGGTCTTCTGGTAGTAAATTTCCTTTTATACCTGCTGACTGCGGGTCACAATTAAGTTTATCAAAATCAACCGAGCATTTTGTTCCTTCACCACTCAAATCACGTTCAGGGTTCAAGAGAACTTCTTTTGAGACCTCACAAGAGCCGTCACTAGCTTCAGCCAATATTTGCTTGTTTTCCACAGGGACAGAGATAATTAGCTTCTTGTTCCTAATCTCAACCAAGAATACTGTTGAGCAGGCACCACATTGAAGTTTCTGCTGATTCTTCTCCCTTGATTTAAGTTTTCTAGGCAGCTTTAGTAACTCAAAGCACTTACAGCATAGTATAATTGGAGCACCACCAGCGATAGGATGGCAGAAACGCCCATTTCCATGTTTTACCATGACCATCCTCCTCGGACGACTCTGGCGTAAAACATCCATATCTGAATCAATATCGCGTGGCCATCTAGCATGTGATCGGGTATCTCGTGAAAGCAATGCATGATGATTGACTCGAGAAGTGCAGTTCTGAGACCCATGTTTGATGGCATTGACATGGTAATTGAAGTTGGAATCAATTGGTTCCTCCACAAAATGTTTGTGACCTAAAAAGACAGATGAAGCTTCTGAAGCAACATGGAACTTCTTTTTGTAGCAATGAGAACAAGCACAAGCAGGTTCATGATACAATGTTCCATGAGTATAAGATGTGAAATGTTCTCGATCAAAATCCTTGCGTGTTCCAATATGGTAGTCAGGATGCCGTTGCTGCAAGAAGTGACCAGGTGGTTGATGGGAATCTAACCTGGGCATTTGAATGGGATCCTTATAAACTGAAATTCCATTTGCATTATGCTTCTGGGGAAAGTAAAAGTTCTGCCTATTCATATCTTGATTACTTGCACCGACATGTTCATAATCATTTTGCCAGAAATAGGGGGATCTTTGCACATGCTTATCTGGAGCCAAAGGTTTTGCGGGAACATTGTATGGAACACGGTCGTGGTTATAAACACCAGAAGGAGCAACATTGACATTAACAGCAGCCACATTCCTTTGTTTCTCAGCCACAGAACTACTTCTGTAGATTTGGTCTTTCAACTCATTCAACTTCATGAGCAACTCAGCTCGATCCCGCTCTAAGAGTGCAAATCTGTGAGACCCATCAGGATCATCAAAATTCTTCAGCAACTGACCTCGTCCATCAGAAGAAGATTTCATGTAACTATATTTTGAAGGTCCCTCATCAGGATAAGGTGCAAATTTTGAAAATCTACTTGGATGATCGCTCATCACAAGGTTTTCATGAGGCACCTCTAAGCCCCTGACCTCAAAGACCCCATTTCCATCCAAACCCCTTTTCCCCACAACATCTCTTGACCTCAAAGACCCGACAGAAGCCTTAGATTGAGCTGAAAATTTCCCAGAATATTTGTCTCTATATGGACCAACAGACTCGGATCTATTCATGTTCATTTCCTTATCATCCTGACCAACCCAATTGTGAACTGGATGCTTCATTGGTGCCCTATTTTTCTCATTATAACCAACTCTTTTCTCTGCACCACTTTGATAACCCGCAGTCTGTTCTTTCACAATTCCCTTGCTATTATCAGCTGAAGCCTCTTTGTAATTACTAACTAAATTGAAAGTTCTTTCATCAAAGACTCTCTCTTTTCCACCATTTTCAAGAAAAAACCCATCTCTTCTCTCCCCCTCAACCTCAGATGCATTACCTAAATTACTACTCCCTTCTTCTTTCACTGACATACTCTCCAATTTCTCAAAACCCTCTCCATCCCTTTCCTTACCCAATAACCCACCATTTACAGCCACTTTCTTCTTTGCTGTACCATCCAAAGAAAAAAAAAAACCCTCAATTCAAGCTCTATAATTTACCAAAAAAATACATGTAAATATACAAGCAAAGCATTCAAGTAGAGTAAAGTTGGAAGCTTTAATAATAAAAAATGACAGCAAATCCCCTTTTCACATCATTTCTCACATTCTAAGTAATTAACTGAAAAAACAAAAAGAAAACGGCCAAACTAAATATACATAACAGGAAAGTAACTAACCTCGAAGAAGAGCACCACAAGCACCACACTTGTAGACAGAGTAGGAAGTACTTTCTGGTAAAAGATTATTACACTTTGGACAACGAACTAAACGAACATTTGATGACCCTTCTTCTTCCCCCATTCATTCACTGATTAAAAACAGACCCAAAAAGAAAACACAGACAGCCAATAAATTTGTCTTAGAAAATCTCGAAAACACAACAAAAAGAGAGAACCCTTTAAATGGTTGTGTTCCACTTTAAGATGAGGACAAAAACAAAACTTTGTAAGGAAAAGATCCAATCTTTAGAATCTAGAGGAGAATAAAACAAAGAGAGAGATAATTAATACTACAATGTTTTTGAAAAATTTGAGGTTTCTTTCTATGGAAACAAACAGAGTTCAAGACACCATGTGAAGCTCTCTCATTAAAAGGAAAATGAAAACAGCAACGTTGTGGTAGCACTACTATTTGAAGGTTGAAAAGTGCAAGTTTGGAAGAATCTGAAGGTTGAAAAGAATGAAAATGGGAATTGCTCGATTCCCAACAATTTTTCTTGCCGGGAAAATGATGAACTACTTATAATTAACGAGAAAATGTTGT
>CANYLF011525992.1:0-13390 GCA_948193215.1 Bocquillonia castaneifolia | reverse complement strand
AGGTTAATTGTTGTGTCCGTATTAACATTTAAACAAGCTCAATTCCCAAATCCGGTTTATAACAATCCGTGAATTCAATTATAAATCCTAAGAATATAGATCTAGGTGATCAATCAAGAGATATGTCATGAAGTTCTTGGAAATTGAATTAAATGAAGAAAACAAGAAAAACTATTATTGAAATAGTAATTCAAAACATTAACAATCAAATTACCCCTACTAGATTACATCCATCCCTCTAGTAGTTGTTATTCAAAATTTTTTTGCTAAAATAGTTTATATAAACTTATGTTATCATTAATAAATCAAAAACTCTTTTTTTTACATTTATACCCTTTATTTGACTTATAATTTTATTGACTTTTATACCCTTATATGTGGTTATAATTAAATTTTCAAATTACTTATAATTAAAATTGTGTATTTTTAATGATTAAAATTAAAAAAACAAAATTTTAAAATTAGTTAATGAAAAAATCAATATTTTCAGTGATTAAAGTTATCAAACAAATTATTGAATTCAACACTTAAAATTTTCAGCACTTATCACATTCAACACTTAAAATTTAGTGCTTGATTTTTCAGCACTTAATTTTCAGTTTTATCAAACACCACCTTACATTAAAGTGGTGTTTGATAAAACTGAAAATTAAGTGCCAAAAAATTAAGTACTGAATTTTAAGTGCTGAATATAGTAAGTGTTGAATTCAATAATCTGTTTTATAACTTTAATCACTGAAAATTTTAATTTTTTTCATTAAATTACTTAAAATTTTTAAATTATACATTTTAATTTACAATTTTTAAAATATATAATTAAAATCATAAATAAATTTTAAAATAATAATTTAAACCATATATAAGGGTATAATTGTAAATAATATTATAAGTCAACCAAAGGGTACAAAGGTAAAAATAATGAGTTTTTGAATTATTAATGATAATTTAATAATAATTTAAGTTTATATAAGTTATTTTCTCAAATAATTTTGAAAAACCAACCATTTATAATTTTCAATAGAAATTTTAAGTTAAAACTTTTGACTTATTATTTTAAGTGGTTTTTGACTTAATTGATTAAGTTAAGTTGACATTAAGTTGAGTTATCAAACATGACTTAAAAGAAATAAGTGCTGAAAATTTTAATTTAAGCATTAAGTCAAGTTATCAAACACCCCATTGAATACCCTCAGCTTGCACTATGAATGATATGTCACTTGCAGTCAGAAATTTATGGAGAGGGGGGAACTTTAAACTAAAATTATAAAAATAAATTTGTAACTAAAAATATTTAACATATGATAATAATAGTTTGCAATACAAAATAGGAAGAGTATCCTTTCTTGATTTAACTTTTTTTTATGTGGATTTGAAAAACTTCTCCATTCCTTCAAATTATAAATTTCATTATTTAATAACAATTCAATTTAATTCAGTTACTTAACCGATATAAAATCTAAAAAGCACAAGAAATTTCAATAAAACAAACAATTATAATAACTAATTCAAGTATTATGTATTATAAATTAAAATGCATTCAATAAAAAGATATGGTTCAGTAGATATAAATTTTGTTTTAAAATGCTTCAAAAGGCGATAGAGATGAAAAGTGTATTCACATAATAGAGCATTGCATGTGAATTGAAGAGGATGAGAAGTGCATGAATAATGAGAAATGTGTTGTAATCATTAAAAAAAGTGTTTCAATGAAATTAGTGTGTTTGAACTAAAGGAGAAGGAAATGTTAAAAATAAACTAATTAAAATGAACATTAAAGTATTTTCGTTAAATATTGCATTTTTAGTGTAATGTTATACCACGTGATATGTAGTATTTTATTCATTTTGTCTCAAAATAATAGAATTATTTGCCATATGTTTCTGTCATTATACTATGTCTTAGTTATTACCTTTACACTTTATCCTCATTTATAGTTATTAATAAAATCAAGGATAATTAACATTGAGTTCGAGCCTCATCTTCGTTGGGAGAGAAATTTCAACTGAATGTCGGTTCTCTCACAGTAAATTAATCTGAGTCCAAAGGACTTAGGATACCACTGCTGACATCACTCATAAAAAAATATAATCAGCATTAATTGTCTTGAACATTATAGGGATATTGTGATAAATTTATCAAATAACAACTATAAAAACTACTAATTTTTAATACATGATCTCAAACGTAGGCCTTTTGCATTGGGATGAAGAGTAATTGAGTATAAAATTAATTTTAGAGTAAAAAATTTATGTTATCATAATTTATGTGTATTTCTTAAATATAATTAAATTTACTTGTCATCGCAAGTTGTTTATATTATACAAGTTACTAATTGATTATTATCGATGAAAAGGCCCATTTTATTTTTTTAGAAAAAAAAACCCTTAAGTGATCTTATTTTTCTCTATTAAGTTCTTATTCTTTTATTTATAGAAATTAAGTTCTTACACTTATATTTTGTAAATATAAGTTACACCTCCATTAACGGTGTTTACAAATATACTGTTATTGAAGGACATGATGTTTAAAAAATGTAAGTGCAAAGACTTGATCCATTATATTAAATTATCTATCTTGAATTAAACTAGTGACATTTTAGGAAAAAAATAAAAAATATTATAATAAAATCGTTCTATACATTTTGTAATCGGTACACATAAAAAATAAACCATCCCATAATACATATAAATTATAACCAGTCATATTATAATTAATATATTCAATAGATTAAAATATACAATTAAAAATATTAATTTACTAAATATTTGAATATTATTAAATTTATATAAAACCTTTTTCTTTGTTAACTCTTCACACTTAGCCACATGTCAATAAAAGCCGCATCAAGAGAGGTCTTGAGTTCGAGCCTCACTTTCTTTGAGAGAGAGTTGACGCTTCTCTCAACTAAAGATTAATCTGAATAACCGTAAAACGGGATCCAGGATATCCGGTTGATGCGTGTGTACTCCACCTATCACAAAAAAAACTCTTCATACTTTATTGATAAAAAATATTTTGTAAATATCAGGTCCTGAAAGTGAAGGACCTAATGTTTCATGGACCTGATTTTTAAAAATAAATAAAAAAATAAACAAGACGGCGTCGTTTAGAAGAAAAGCGAAAATGAAGGGAAGAGCGAAAATGAAGCAATGGATTGCGAAGAAGAAGAAGAAGAAGCAGCAGCAAAATGAACAAGAAAGCTCTAGCCATTTTAATGCGATCCAGAATGCGACCTTCCTCTTCCAACGCCGATCCTACTAAGTCCCCTTCTCTACCTCTTCCCGTATCTCCTTCTCTCTTTAACAATATTTCAATTTCAATTTCAATTTCGGTTTCATCTCATTTCGATTGGATTAACTTTATTTATTCTTTTTTGTTCAAAATACAGAACAAAGCGAATCAAATGGCGAGCAATTCTCAGCAAAACAATTTCGATTCTACTACTCTATCTCAAAAGACCCTTAATAATCCCTTCCCTGTCGATCAACTCAGGTTTCTTTCTTCACCTATTCTAATTTTTTTTCTTTTATTTATTTATTTATTTAATTTTGTAATTATATATATTTATATAAATAGGGATTTTGATAGCGTGCGTGCATCCATGCACTCAGCCATTTCATCCAACAAAACTGATAATCTTGATGTTCTTCTCAATGATTTCGCTGAGGTATCCCTTCATTGTTCAACAATCAACCTCGATCTTTGTTTTTTCTTTTAGAATTAATAAATTATTTGAATATGTATATATATTCAAAGGGTTATCTTGGCCTCTCTATTCAAAACCGCCGTAAATTATTGCTCGTGCTGGCCAAAGTGTATGATCTTGACAGGACCCGCGTTCATGACCTTATCAAGCAATATCTGCCTCTCCAACCTCCTTCTTCATGTAACATTTTCCATTTCTTTCTTTACTTTTCCCTTTCCTTGTATAATTTTTTTCAAACTTTTTTTTTTTTTTTTTTTTTGGTTTCAGCGAAGACGAGTGAAAGTGAATCCAATAATAATTTTGAAATTGACAATGCTCTTTCTTCTTTCTATCGCATTGAGCGTAACTTGAGACAAGCTCTTAATCCTACTTACGGTGTCCTGTTTGAACGACTCAATACTCACCCTGGTGGATTGCACTTCTTATCCCTCATTCGTGCTGACATTTTATCTCTTCTCGCGTAAGGTTATGATCTCTGTTTTCCTTTAATTTTCATCTCCTTTTTCCTCTTCCATCTCTTTGTTTTCTATTCTTTCTTTTTTATCCATTTACAACCACTTTTAACTCTATTCCTCTCAAAAAAATAAAAAAAGAGCGATTCAATTCTAAATTCATCTCTTTTTATTCTTTATAACATTACAGAGAGGATAATGTTGCATGTTTGCGAGCACTAGATTCCTACTTAAAGGAGAAACTTACTACTTGGCTTAGCCCTGCTGCGCTGGAACTGCACCAGATTACATGGGATGATTCTGCTTCTTTCCTTGAGAAAATTGTGGCTTATGAGGTAGTTTCCCCTAGCCTCTCTGACACTGCTCATAGATTTAATTGTCGCTTCCTGTGAACTTTATCTTTTCAAAATACTTGTCCTCATGCAGGCTGTACATCCAATATGCAATTTGTTAGATCTTAAAAGGAGGCTGGGTGTTGGCCGTCGCTGTTTCGGATATTTACATCCAGCAATACCTGGTTAGCAAATCTTTTCATTTTTCTTGGAAAAGTTCTTTCCCTATTTGAAGTACTTGAACACAAGAGACTGAGTAAGTGAGTAGTGGTTTATTGGTCTGGTGCTTGAGATATACATATTTCACCTCTCCTTATTCAACATCGATTTCGTTTACTTGAATAAACTATTTATTAACAAACTTTACCTTGTACCATCTAAATTAATCTTTCCAATTCTAGTAGCAATACGGAATGGATATTTCTTGCAAATCACAAACAATTGTAATTATGGGGAAGAGATCATCAATCTGTTACAGGCTTTAGCACAATTGTCAAAGCGCTTAGCTAAGTAGGCTATGTATTTTGGGAGCATTAGTATTATAGAAAAACTTCTGCAGCTGCTTCTTTACAATTTACAGCTCCAATATAACTGAGTTTATAGGTTGATTTACTCTCTTGTCTGTTTATTTATTTTATGTAGATTGATTTCTTAAGTTTCCATTTTTTTTAGGGGAGCCCCTCATTTTCATAGAAGTTGCCCTTTTAAAAAATGTGGCTCAGACAATACAGGTTTGCTGTACTCATTATACGGGTTTTCTTTTTCAGTTGGACCCCTTATTGATAATGACAATTCTTTTTATTAATGTATAACAGGAAGTTTTGTGGGATAGTCCTCCCTTACCTGAATCTGATGCAACATGTGCATTATTTTATTCTATATCATCAACCCAGGTAGATAAATTTCCTTAGGCTGTTCTCTTTTATTTCGGCTTAAAGGAAAAGTTATTTATCTGTCAAAGATTTCATCTATACCACTTGTTATGAGGTGTAAATGGCATGTCAACTATTGCCTGTTTAATGTCCCTACCGTCGTTGAGACTTGAGATATTCATTTAAACATCATAGATGATTAGGACTGTTTTTGCTTACATTCACTGGATCCTACCAAGAATCTTCTTGTGATGGTTAGTAATGTGACTGGTTATTCTTTTGTTCCTATTTGCTTCCTTTTACTGATTTCCGATGAGGTTTTTTTGGGCAGAAAATTTTTTTAACTTGTGAGTGAATCTGTGCTAAAATACCATTTCCAGACTTGGTGATTGGCATTTAAGCTTATGATTGCCATTCACCATTCTGCATGTCTGCTTGGAAATTAATTCTTTTTATGTTATTTGATAATGGAACAATACGTACTTACAGAAGTTTGACAGCCTGGCTTGGCAGGGATCAATCTAGGAAAGTTTCTCATAAAACGTGTCATTACACTGGTGAAAAGAGATATGCCACATATATCTGTAAGTATTACACCATCATCTAAAATGGAAAAACAAAAATCTTTCTTAAACTTGATTACTTATTCTATGTAAATTGTCGCTCTGTGTCTGTTCTATGCATCGCACACTTCTAGTTTGTTACATTGTATCATTATTTCCTGGCATTACTCGCTGCATTTTATTTCTGTACAAAGATATTTGCAACATTAAGCCCAATTCCTGGATTCATGCAATGGCTGGTATCCAAATTGGCATCTCAATCAATCCTTGCTGAAGCGGACAACATGTCACAATCACCTTCAAGTGAATCAGTTTCCATGTTTAGGGAGAACATCCTTGAACCAGATGAAGAAAGATTACTAATGAATTGTTCACAGTAAGTTTTATTGCTGATTTTTACTATTTTTCTTTTTGCTATTTTCTTATATATTTCAATATTTTTATTTAAGGGGGAGGTCTGGCTGGCTGTTTGCATATATGGATATACACGGACTGCAACTTTATTGTCCATCACATCTCTCTCTCTCTCTTTTTTCCACAATTTTTTCCCTTTCCTCCTATTAGAGCTCTACTTCATTCCGAAGATACTTTGAAAGAACCACTATGATATAATATTCTCTCTTGTTAGCATCTGATAGTAACTCTAGCTACCTCTTATCCATCTTATGGGTTTGAAATGCAATTTGAAGAACATTGATCTATGTGCCACTGTAACTATTTCATTTGTAGGGATGCTTTTCTGGGAAAAAATGCCATGGAAGTTATGCTAAAGTTGTTGACATCAACAAAATATGAATGGACCAAATCAGCTGAATTAGTTTCAGCATTGAAACGCCCTCTGATGCGACTGTGTGCCAGGTATGCTTTAAAGTCTAACATTAATGTCTTGTATGTATAAATTGATATTATGATTGGTTAGTAACATAGATGCTGGAGATGAACTTGTGTATTTCAGTTTCTTGATGTTGCATAAGCTTGCATTTCTGGTTTTTTTGAATTATAGTTGGAGATGTTACTTGTATGAATGTAGGTACCTTTTGCAAGAGAAAAAGAGAGGAAAAGCCTTGGATTCTGTTGCAAACTTTCACTTGCAAAATGGAGCAGTATGTTATATAGACTCATTTTGTAGTGTAGTTTTTTTTCCTACCAATCACATTCACATCTATGTTCAAAGCCTTTGTGGTTTTCTTAATGCACCTTCCATATAACTTTACAAAAGAGTTGCATATGCCCAGAAATTAGGTTCATAACTTGAGAAATCTTATTTGTTAATTTTAGATATTTGATGTGGTACAGATGATTGAAAGAATAAATTGGATGGCAGATTGTTCAGAAAAAGGCCTTCGGCAAAGTGGAGGTATCATGGTGAACTATGTTTACAGGTAATTTATCTTGTAAAACCTGCTGTTTCCACATCCACCAGTTTGTGAATTGGATAAGACTCAAAATTCAATGCTTGCATTGTACTTGATCGATTGAAGTTGCAAGCCCTGAATGACAAGGTTTGGTGAAAAATGACGTGCAGGGTTGAGAGTATTGAAGAATATTCTGTGTCATATTTCAGCTCGGGGCATATACATGCTTCAAAGGACATCCTCCAGTACAATCTGGTAACAGCTTGTTCCATAAACAGCACTTACTTTCAGTTGCATGCCCAAGTACACATCACTTGTGGTCCTGTCACCTATGCAATGCATACAGATTAGAAAGAGCGAAAAAGAAGGCAAAAGACCTCATGCATCAGTTCTGAATCATGCTTCATTTATTGTACCTGATTTGGCTATGTTTTTGCAGCCATGGAAGGAACAGGAAGTGAGTGCAGTTTAGGCTTGTAGGAGGATAACTCGAGTGTATAATGTTGATTCAGTTGAGGCTGACCTTGTACATGTAATTATTAAGTCGTGCACAGAGGGGGAGGGGCGATGTACTGATTTTGATTATGCTTTTGACCAACAAAGCATATTATGCAAGAATCTAGATTTGGTGAAAGATGTTAGGTCAGTGCTTTTAATTAATTATTGCGTTAATGCATCTTTTGTTTTATAAAATTTTTTAAATAAAGAAACAGTTCAGTGTGTACAGATTGTACTTGTGGTAAGCCGGTTATGTTGAGAGGTCACCGAGTGTAGTAGACTCAGAGATTATGCTAGTTTTCTTTCTAGAAATATAGTACACCAAGGGCAGGCAAGATATAGTGTTATCAAGGTGGACTGAGCTACCACTTGCAGCTTATTCTGTAGTGGAAAGTCCAATCCAACAATTCCTTCTCAGAAGTTTAAAATATAAAATGAGGGGGATACAGCACAGATAGCAAAACACACCCTATATTTATGTATTTTTAGTATTTCTTTACTGCTTACATAGCGGGTATGATTTATTTTATTTAATAAAAAGAAAATCACTTGTCAGTTTCGATATCATCATGACTGATCTCCAAAACATATTCTCTCATAAGCTTTGTGTTACAGTCGCCAACCATCTACAAGAATGAATAATAAAGAGGAGTATGAATGTCCAAAATATATGAATGAGGAAAAATCATGACAAGAATGATTTCTGACCTTGTTTGCTAATCGCTTCAAGTTGTCCCATTCGAAATCATGTTTACAATATGCAGATCGAACCTGTAGCAGGAAGGAAGGAATACAGTTTAGGTGTTGGAATGGAAGCAAACAATTATTTTATTTTTGCAAGCACTGACCTCTAAGATGCGGAGAGCTGAATGTGGATTCCAGATAAAAGGTGTTGACAAGAGTTCGAAAATATTTAATCAGAATGGCATTGGCATGGCTAGTAGTAGTAATTGAACATCAACATAACAGAAGCAGGCAGCAGACGTATACCTAAAGTCTTATGCCTTGAAGATTCCCGCATCAAATTGGCGCAGAACTTGTCCCCATCATTCAAGGAGTGTCTACCCAGAAACTCCATCAACTCTTCATGTGCCTCAGGGTTATAGCTCTGCTCGCAGATTGAAGAATTATTGCCTACAGTTGGTTTGGTGATACTCAAATTGAACTATATGTATGTGTGATTGGAATGCATGCTTAGTCAGTGGTGTGGTTGTGGGGGAGGAGGAGGAGGAACCTGAAGCTGTGCAGCGACAATTCTAACAGCGATGTAAGTGAAGAAATTATGGAGATTGGTAGCTGCCTTGGCCTCTGGCGATGCTTCTCCAAATCCTACATTACAAATTCTATTTATTAAAATCTAAGATATTATGATAATAAGAGACAAAGGAGAGGACGCACCCACCTGGAACATACATCTTATGGCAGCGTAACCTCCTCCTCCTTGTTGGGTTGTTGCATGGCCAAGAGTTCCTGTTCCAGTTGGGCTTGGACTTTGACTTTGGGGGAGAGTAAAAGGAGAGTTGGGAGAGTGAAAGCGATTCCATTATCATTATTTAGATTACTGCAAAATAAAGGATTGTTTATTAATGAGAGAGAGAGAGAGAGAGAGAGTCTCTGCGTTCTGGTAATCTTATTCTTAACTTGTTAGCTTTCAGGCAGCTACTAATACTATCGACCAAAGCACAAAATATCTCAACAAATATCTTCGGACACTCTTGTTTCTTCCACTTGACAAAAAAAGACTTCTTTCATGGGTCTATAACAGTACCTTCAAGCCCGTGCATGCCTTAAAGCCCATAAAAAATTCTATATTGCTACCCGGTTGGTTGTTTACTTTACATTTAACACCCAATCCAATAGACATTATAAATGTTGATCTCCAATAGACATTATTAACGAGGACTATATATAATAGGGATAAGGTGCATTTTTGCCACTATAGTTTGCGTCTAAGTGCAAATATGCCACTAAGGTATTTTTTAGTGCAAATATACCATTAACATTTTCAGTCAAGTTCAAATATGCCATCAACGTTTTAAAGTAGGTGCAAATATACCACCGTGTTTTTACTTTTAACTAAATTTTTACAATTTTAATCCCGATCTTTTATCTTTATTTCCTTTTAAATATTTTATACTTTTTTATTGTACAGTTTTATCCTAGATTTATCCAAGTAAATCTTTTCTTTCTTGATAAATTTTTTGATTTAAATTTTTAAAACATCTTACCATTATTAGGTTTATTATTTCATGTGGTTGCTTTTAGTTGTAATGTCTTTCTAAAACATGGCAAGTAATTAATTACTTGATAATATTTTCCTAAACTTTTTAAATAATTAGTTTCAAAAGGTATTTTTATTCTAATTTCTTCTTTAGTTTTCAAATCCATTTCTTAATTTATTATTTGTCTATTTTCAATATTTGTTGTCTACATTTTTTAATTTTTTTATTAATTTCATATCATTTTCATTTAAATTATCTAATAAATTTGTTTCCGTAATTTGTGGATATTATTTCATAGTTTTATTTAATATTTTTAGGTTTTAGGACTAAATTGAAACTTCCTGTGAACTTCTGGTACTGAAAGAAAATTAAAAGGTTGTTTTTTTATATGGTACCTAAATATCCCACTTTTAGAACGTTAGTGGTGTTTTTGTTCTTGTCGCTAAAGGTTAGTTATGTTTTTGTCCCTTTTTAATCGTTAGTGGCTTATTTGTTTCTCGCGCTAAATGTTAGTGGTGTTTTTGTACCTTTGCCCTATATAATACTACATCCGTTCCACAAAAAGATTCCATTATTCACTTTCACACGATTTAAGAAATTATTGAATTATTCTTAATTTTAGTTAAATCTAATATAAATTGATAAATTTACCCTTCTATAAAAATTATAATTAGAGTGTTAATTCATTTGATATACTTTAGAAATGTGTAAAAAAAGCAAACAATGTGCTCTTGATTTTATACGAGGATACTTGTGGGATAAGTTAAAAAGGAATAATGGGTGGAACGGAGGTAGTATATAAATGAACAAAACTCCAATAGATAAAAAATATATGCAACGAAACAAACAAAAAAAACTCACAAATGCTCTCAACTCAAATGACGGACATATTCTTATCCTCAAATAGTAGAAACGCATTCCTCCAGTGTCTTCTCTCATTGAAAATCAGAGGAGGAGGAAAAGAAGAAGGTAAGTGCAAAACTGGGTGTGATGTTGCGTTAGCCTCATACATACAGGATATGGAAAGGAGAAAACCTGACATACATAATTAAGCACCCTCTTTGGCCAAATTATACCTGAAATCCTAATCTCCCTAACAAAGACATGATTATAGTAGCTGATACTAGAATCAACATACCCTTTTCATGTGACTGCTTAAATGTTGATTTCTTGGGTCATACACTTACCATAAAATTTGTGGCCTAAGCTAGCTAATTAAGCATATATATATATATATATATATATATATATATATATATATTCTTTTTTTTATCATAAAATTAATGGTTGTATTACATTGTCAGGTATGCTCAGTACGGTGATGTTTCTCCCAATGTTGATGTATATGCTTTTGGAGTCATGCTTTACGAGCTTATATCCGCCAAAGAAGTTGTTGTCAGGATAAATGAAATCATTAAAGAGTCCAAAGGACTAGTTGAATTGGTTCACATCCTTATCATTCTCTCTTTGATTAAGTATCCTCATGTATGTGTGTGTGTGTGTGTGTATAAGTATATAACTCAACTTGTTTGATGTTGTCCTTGATGCAGTTTGAGGATGTTCTTAGTTAGTCTGATTCTAATGAAGAACTATGTAATCTGGTTGATGCTAGGCTTGGAGATAACTACCCATTTGACTCACTTCGTAAGGTAAATTTGATACAAATATATTAATTAAGCATCCAATGAAAATTGAATAGAAATTTGCCTATAGGAATCGTAGGTAGATAAGATAAATATCCGCATAAAATTTTATGTTTGTTGTTTGAAGAAACCCTCCACTTCAATTGATATTTATTCACGAAAAGAAAACATGAGATAACAAATCCGGTCTTTCACTAAGATTTTGAATAGCTGTCCCGAATTCAAGTTGATTATGTTTCACCCCTTTCTCGGAGAAAGACGATCAAACAATTCCCAATCGTGGTGTGTGTATGTGTGTGTATATATATGTTGATAGATGGCTCAGCTTGCCAAAGCATGCACACAAGAAAATCCACAGCTAAGGCCGAGCATGAGATCAATTGTGGTTGCCTTCATCACACTTTCATCTTCAACTAAAGATTGGGATGTTGCCTCTTTTTATGACACTCAAACTGTGCTTAATCTAATCTCAGGGAGGTAGCCCTTCTTGTGGGTGCCGCACCTAACTTTTGAAAGAAAGAGAAAGAAATTTTCTTTCAGTGTAGACAGTTGTTTACGTGTTTTATACGCATAATCGCCTGCTATAAATAGGCAGGGGTGTAAGAAGGAAACCATCCCATCACAGACAGGAAAAAATATAAATAGTGAGAGGTAGAGAAATTTTAGAGAGTTGAGTGATTATTTTCTCATATTATAAAGAGAGATTTTTTCGGTGTTTCTCTTTTATAAATAGAGAGTTTGTAACTCCTATTATTTTTCTTATAGTGAAATTCTTCTATCATTGTCCGCGATTTTTTTTCCTTAATTTATTTAGGGATTTTTCATGTAAAATCTGTGTGTTCTATTATTCTTTATCTTTGTTTTCTCAAATTATTAGCGGTGGTCTTGCTCTCTCCGGTCTGATTTTTCTCAACAATTGTTATCAAAGCCTAACTTGAGTGTATATATATATCTATTTATTGTATGCTTTATGGCTACCACTAAAGTTGATCCTTCACATCAGAAAATAAATTAAACTATTATTCATCCTTGTAAGGTGTCAAGAGCCCGGTAGGAGTTTCAAAAGTTATGGTAACAAAATATACCATGAGGAAGAGAAAATTATGTGAAGTTTTCTGCTGGAACCCGTTTTGGAAACGGAGGTCGGAATAGTAATTTTATGAATAGTAAAATAATAACTTTTGAATTTGTTGGATGATTACTATTCACGTGTTGTGAAAACAGTGAAAGATATTATAGCAGTCTATTACTACGCAGCCCGTTACTGTAGCAGAGTGATTTTCATTTGCACTGTAGCAGAGTACTGTATATTTGTATTAAAGCGGGGGTATTGTTCATAATTACTGTAGTAAAGTCCTATTCACAGTACTATTCATGTGAAATAGTGGGAGCTAATTTTTGCTTAAGAATTTTATGATAGAAGCAATGGCGGTAAAATTTAAGATTGAAAAGTTCAACGAGAGAAATTTCTCACTGTGAAAATTAAAGATAAATGCTATCTTGAGAAAAGATAGTTGTTTGGCAGCGATTAGTGAAAGGCCGAAGGAAATCACAGATGATAAAAAGTGGAACGAGATAGATGGGAATGCTATTGCAAACCTTCATCTGGCACTTGCAAATGGATCTTGTCTAACATAGAAGAAAAGTAGACGGCAAAGAAGATATGGGACCACCTCATCAAACTGTAGGAGGCCAAGTCGTTACACAATAAAATTTTCCTTAAGCGGAAACTTTACACCTTGAGAAT
>CANYLF011525031.1:0-13486 GCA_948193215.1 Bocquillonia castaneifolia | reverse complement strand
TTGGTATGAATTTACGCAAAAAATTAGTAACGGATTTTATGGATTTAGTAACGGCTATGTCCATTACTAAATTAGGGTGGAAAAACTGAAATTCATTTTGACATTAGTAACGGATTTTTTGAATTTAGTAACGGCTTGGTCTGTTGCAATTTAGTAACGGATTTATCCGTTGCTAATTACTAACTATAAAAAATTTTAAATATATATAATTAGTAATTAATAGCTATTTCATTAGTAATTAAATAATTATTAAAAATAAATTTTTATTAATTATATATAATTAGTGCTTAATATAATTATATAATTATTAATTATATAATAGTAATTAATTACCATATTTAATTAATAATTAAATAGATATAAATAAATATATTTTTATTAATTATATACAGCTACGAATTAATATAATTATATAATTATTAATTATATATAATTAGTAATGAATAATTATGTATAATTATTAATTACATAATTATATATAACTAGTAATTAATATAATTATTTAATTTTAATTATATATAATTCGTAATTAATAACTATTTAATTAGTGATTAAATAATAACTAAAAAAGTATTTTTATTAATAATATATAATTAGTGATTAATATAATTATAATTATATAATAGAAATTAATAACTATATTTAGTTCATAATTAAATATATATAAATAAAAATTATTTTTTTATTAATTATATAGAGCTACTAATTAATTTAATTATATAATTATGAATTGTAAATAATTATTAATGTGTAATTATTAATTACATAATAATTAATAAATATATTTTTTTCTATTATATTACTAGTAATTATTATAATTATCTATAATTATATAATTTTGAATTATATATAATTAGTAATTAATAATTACCAAAAAACTAATTTGTAAATTAGTGATTAAACAATGACTAAGACTATATTTTTATTAATTATAAATTATTAGTGATTAATGTAATTATTATTATATAATAGTAATTAATAACTATATTTAATTCAAAATTAAATAGATTTAAATAAATATATTTTTTATTAATTATATACAGCTACGGGTTAATATAATTATATAATTATTAATTATATATAATTATTAATTACATAACAATTCATATATGTATTTTTAACAATTATATATCACTAGTAATTAATATGGGTATATAATTTTTAATTATATATAATTATTAATTAATAAATATTTATTTAGTGGTTAAATATTAACTAAAAATATATTTTTATTAGTGATATAGTGATTGACATAATTAATAACTATATTTAATTAACAATTAAATAGATATTAATATATATATTTTTTATTAATTATATAAATTAACTAATTAATATAATTATATATAATTAGTAATGAATAATTATGTATAATTAGTAAATATTAACTATATTTAATTAATAATTACTTAATAATTAATAAATATATTTTTATTGACCAGGCATCAATAGTAATTAATAGCGATATTTAATTAGTAATTAATTAATAATTACTAAATATATTTTTGCTACTTATTCATAATTAGTGATTAATATAATTATATAATTAGTAATTAATAACTATATTTGATAAATAATTACATAATAATTAAAAAATATATATTTTAAGAATTATATAATTAGTAATTAATTTAATTAATACAATTATACATTATACAATTAATACACTTAGTAATCCATAATTCAATATTACTAATTACATAATTATTAATAAATATATTTAATAATTATATAATGTTTTTATAAATAAAAGTTTTTTAGATATATATGCTTAAGTTAAATTAAGTATCCTATAATATAATATTTATCATATATACAAGAATTATAATTATACATAATAATTATGATTATAATTAATTATAAACTTTTTATTATAATTATAATTGCGATTATAATTATTAATATTTTTGTTAAGCCTAATTTTATGTTTATATAATAAATATATTTTGATAAAACATATAATAGATATCATCATCAGCATAAATGGAAGGCAGATTAAAGGAACTCCAAAGTTAAGCTTGCTCAACCCAGGGCACTCCTAAAATGGGTGGCCCACTGGGAAGTGGGGTGATTTGGCCAAATAATGAGGTTTAAAGAGATAATTAATTTGGTTGAAGGAGTATTAAAGGTGATTAAATTAATTAATTTGTTAAAATTATTTTTTTAGTTTTTTAAATAATTTTAATTAATTTTTTAAAAAAAGGGAATTAGTAACGGAAATTTCTGTTACTAAATCCGTTGTTAATTTTAGTAACGGAATTAGTAATAAATTTATTTCGTCCTCTTCTAATGCAACATTCCGTTGCAAATAATTTAGAAACGGACATATCGTTACTAATTAGCAACAGATTTAGCAACGGAACAATCAGTTACTAATTAGTAACGGAAATTTAAATTAGTAACGGATTTATAAGTTAGCTACGACGTTTTTAGTAACGGCCATAATCCATTACTAAATCCGTTACTAATCAGATTAGTAACGGATTTTTGAAGATTAGCAACGGATTTAGTCCGTTGCTAATCCGGTTTTTTCTTGTAGTGAGGCATTGGGGTTATATCCAGGGGAATATACATTAGGAGGGTATCTGGCTGGTTCTGGTTAAGTAGTCCTTGTTCTTGTGCCTTCTCGAAGATTTTAAAGAGGGATCGATTAAACTGGGAACGCTTGTAAGGGTTTTGGGTTAAGCCAACATAGCTAGTCTGTGTTTCATTCAATTTTGGAAGACTCATCCAAGGGTGACTTTTCTGGAGCAAGTGGCGTGAGAATCCGATTTTTTTGTTTTAGGGATGGCATCCCTGTTTTGATTGGAGGATGATTGGAAGGTCCTTCCTTGATTTTAGGTGTACTCCTATTTCTCGAACAAAAATATGCGCTTTCCAGTTCATGGTTTTTCGACTCATTTATCAAATTTGGAATCTCATGCTCTAAGGACATACATTTGTCAGTCAAGTTCTGGACCTCATACTTTAGAGATCATCTAGAAGTTGAAAGGCCTCGAAAAGGAAGGACAAACAAATGACCAAACCACCAACACTATAAGAACACTCATCACCCACTGGCATCCCTAATGGAGAATTCTTGAACAATAAATGAACCAGATATGGCTATCGTATCAATACAATAAAGTTTCGTGGAGACTATCATGCGAGTACTCAAATCGCAATTGCCAAAACTCCTAGGAATTCTATTCCAGTGACAAAGTCACAGACCCTGGCAATGGCTATCAAGATTAGAACCATCCTCAAAGTCAGAACTCTCAAAAATGTGACTTTCAAGAACCAAAACCTAGTGATGATTATCAGAGCTATTAGTCTCCCAGAACCAAAATCCAGCAACGGCTATCAGAACTCCCATGATTAGAACCCAGTGATGGCTATCAAGATCACAAGCTATAAGGCATGACTCATCACTATCAGCAGGGCAGAGGTAAACTCATCCCTAAAGGTTGAACAGAGGTAAACCACAAGACAACACAGGATGTCAAGGGGGCATATTAGAGGAGCATGTGTACATATTAATAAGGACTACTCTATTATTGTCTCTCATTGGGGGTGCGGACCACACCATAAATCTTCAGGAGAATTACTCAGCCTCGTCAAAGATGGAGGAATGAACCCCCAAAACAGAAAAGGTTCAGAGAGATTTGGACCATAGAGAAATCATAATCTTCTACAAACTGAGGAGAATTTCAGGGTCAGTACTATAGAGAGAATTTGAACAATTCAAGAATCTCTAGTACTATCTAAGCCAGAACCTCTCAGAACCATCAACAAATGCCATCATTAGAGTCATCATAGCAATAATCAGTAATTCCCAACATAGAGCATCTAGAGCCAAAATCCTCCAAAATTTCTTTCATAAAAACAAAGTTAACATTAATTATCAGAATCTACTACTCCCTGAACCAAAATCAGAATGATCAGAATCAAAATTCAACGACAGCAATTAGAGCTATCAGTTCCTCCAAAATCAGAATCCAATGATGGCTATCCAAATCAGGATTAAAGACTCCGATGGCGGCTATCGAGATTAGAATCAATACTTTCAAATCCAGTGCCCCCCAAGTCAAAAGCAGAATTCCCATAACAGAATCAAAATAGAAACCTAGACAAAAAATTATTTAGAACCAATCCAAAATTCAAGAAGCAAGACCAAAGCTTTTAGACACATAATCTGAATTCAAACAGACTCATGTCAGAACTTATTATCATTAGAATAAGAATCAAAATTTTCAAAACTAGATTTTTCAAGACTCAAAATATAGAAACAGTACTTCCTAAATCAGAGAAAGATTTAGAGTTTGCCAGAATTATGTTTCAAAACTGGAGTCTGTAGGACTTAGAATCCAGAACCAAGAGTGGAATCCATCAAGAGAGAGAAATAAAACTTTCAAAATTAGAGACAGATTTAGAATCTACTAGAACCATCCTCAAAATCTAAGCTTACAGAACTCAGAACTAGAGCTAGAAGTCATCCCAGACTCTAGGCAAAATTCAGTAAAACCAGGAACATCAAAATCATTCTAGCTCATGGTGATGACTATCAAAATCCCTTTCAGGCCACGGTTAGAATATCTTGCAACATCAAACTCAAAACAGAACTTCCAGAATCTTAGAATCTAGGGACAGTGATCCAACTCCACAAATTCAGGATCAGGGGATGGAAATCTAACTCTGTAAACTCAGAATCTGGGGATGGCAATCCAACTCTATAATCTCTGATCCAGGGACGGCGATTCAAGTCAGAATTTTCAAAGCCACAATTCGGGGATGGCGATCCAACTCTACAATCTCTTATCCGGGAACGTCAATCCAAATTCCAAAAATCCAAAACTAAATCCGAGGACGGTGATTCAAATTTCAAAAATCCAGAACTAAATTTAGGGATGGTGATCCAATTTCTTGAACTAAATCCAGGGACGGTGATCCGAATTCCAGAAATCAAGAATTGAATTGAGGGACAGTGATCCAACTCTACAATCTCAGATGTGGGGATGGTGATCCATATTTAGAATTTTCAAAAATCGATTTCAAGGACGACAATCCAACTTCAGAAAAGAAATCCGGGGACGACGATCCATTCTTTAGAATTTTCAAAATTTCGATTCCAGGGATGATAATCCATTCTTCAGAATATTCAAAAATCAATTCCAGGGATGACAATACAGCTTTACAAGAATTGAATCTGGGGACGACAATCCAACAACTAGAAAAAATATATCTACGGAGATAGGCTACCTCCATTCTAAGGTGACGGCTACCATACTATATAGACGGGCTACTTTTATTCTATGGTGACAGCTATCTTATTATGGAGATGACTACCTCCATTTCACAGTGACAACTATCTTATTATGGAGATGGGCTACCTCCTTTTCACGGTGATGGCATGGCTATCTTACTATGGAGACAAGCTACCATCATTCCTCGACGACAACTATCTTACTATGGAGACGGGCTACCTCCATTCCATGGTGATAGTGATCTTATTATGGAGACGGGCTACCTGTATTCCACAGTGATGGCCATCTTATAATGGAGACGAGCTACCTCCATTCCACGGAGATGACTATCTACGAAGACGTGCTATCTCCCTTTACAGAGATGGCTATCGACAGAGACAGTTATCTTATTATAAAGATAACTATCGATGGTGATGACTATCTACGGCGACAATTATCGACTGCCTGAGCTATTTCCTTTTTCTGTATCCTTGATAAATATTTAGAGATAAAATATTAAAATATTAATATATAAATTAGTCAATAAATTTTTAATCAAGCCTATTCACGAGCTAACGAGTGTTTTCATTAAGGGAAGGTTTTAAAGGATCTTAATTTGATAAATGAAGTTCTAAATTAAACCAAAAAAACATCAAGTTTGAAAGCGAGAGTTTTAGAAAATTTGAGGACCAATTTGCACCTTATTCCTAAATAAATTTCATTTCTATTTTGTATTTATATATCCAACTTTATCTCATGAAGTGTGTCTATATATAGAGCAATAAGTAGTGTAGTTGAGCAATTACGACGACAATGCAATAGTTGGTTTATTTGGCTACCACATCATTTTAACAATTGTCATCTTATTATATTAATTGTTTAATCTCACACTCTTATTGACATTGTATACATTGATATATGTGTGAAAATTTCAAGTATGGCTAGAAGTGTAATAGAAATTACTTGAGGTTTCTGGTCTAGAAGGACAAATTAAGTAAAATTGTCCTGAGAATCATAAATTTCAATTTTCATATCTCAATTTTCCTTTGAGATTTTCCGCAATTGATATTCATATATATATATATATATATATACATATATATATATATATATATATGAAAGATAAACAATGTAATTGAAAAAAAACAATAATATTACAAATAAGAATGACAATTGGGCTAAATATTGACGACAAAAAGTGAAATTTTAGACGGTTTTCATCATAACTTTCTCTACGAGTATTAGAATGATTTGAAATTTTGATGGTTGATAGTTGAAGCCATTCTGCACGTTTTCCCTTTAATACATTTTTGCAAAATTTGATGTTTGGCTTCTGAGTGGAATTGGGCCCAACTCCACTCTTCCAAGTGGAGTTGGGCCCAACGCCACTCACGTGACTGGCGTTGGGCTCAACGTCACAAGGAAGACTGGCGTTGGCCCCCCAATGTCAGTTGCATAATTTCAAGAATAAAAAGCCCAATTTCAAGCTTTTTCAACCCGAAAAGATCTGTACGAATCGTACATGCTTCCCAAGGCCCTATAAGACTATTTTTACCAAAATAACATTTTCTTTAAGCTCAAGTCATTGATTTTCATTAGGAAAGTGATGATATTAACCCTAGCTTAAGTTTTAAGCTAGTATTCATATAAATTCTTGTCTAAAACTAGGGTTTGGTTTACTATACCAACTCTCTAAATTCACTTGATAGCTACACAAAACATCACCTTTTTCAATTGTAGGCACATAAACTCTTTAAAGTTGGCATCTTTTTGCATTCAAAAGGCATTTTAAAGTATCTAATCCATTTAAGCGACACTCCAGCGATTCTAAATCATTAAAAAGTAATTAGAAAGTCACTCAAACCAAATCTAAGGGTTCTCAAGTGCTCCAGAATCCATTTCTTGAAAGGTAAGTTTTTTGTTTCTTCATTTTTCATTATTTTTGACATGTTTGTCATGATTTGCATGCAATGATGTTTTGGTTTATAATGTTTTGTTGCTGTAATTTTCTATTTTTCATGTTCAAATGTTGTTTATGCATGTTTTTTTTTTAAATGCCATGTACATGCATTATGATGGCTCCTTCTTGGTCATCAAACCCACCATATTTTTTGGTTTGGCATTTAATAGGACTTGAATTTTAGCTAGGGCATCTACCAAAGCCTTTATATATTACTCTGAGTAGACGCGCAAGTCCCATATGCTTGTATTGGCTCTGGTTTTCTTCAATTGCTCAATGACCAAATCCTCCTGGGTTTCAATAATAAGCTCAATAACTTCTTTAATAGGGATGTCTTTCTTAGCAGCGGTTTCAAGTACAGTCTTGTTTGCATCTTTTCTCTAGTAGTCTCTCCCACTTCGGGTGATAGACTTCACTTCAGGTTGTCCATCTTCCATTAGTTGGACAGTATTATCAATTTCAGCTTCATATTCACTGATGGAGTACCATGCATCAAACATAAAAATATCTCGGACTACACCTCCCCTTTTAATTTGGAGGAGATATGTATTACGTTCATCCTTAGGAAACACTCCAGCTATCCTCAACTGACTCACATGCTTCTCAACTACCCCCAAAAGAGCTATCTCTGAGTTCGATTGTCCAAATGAAGCCAGTACTTCTTCCTCTATGAACCCTAACTTAATGCACATGGTTTAGTTTGGTGGAGGTATATGGTTGCAATTGGGTAAAGGGTTGGTTTTAGTGTTTGTTTGTCTAGATTCTGGGTCAGTGATTTTCCCAGCATCTATAAGGTCTTGGATTTGGAGTTTGATTCTTAGGCAGTTATCGGTATGATGCCTTTGCACTTGGTGATAGTGACAATAGGCGTGTGGGTTGTAACTGGGCGAGTTAGTGTTTGGAGGGTTTCTAGCTGGTTCTGATTTCAAAAGGCCTTGTTTTTCCATTCTTTTAAAGATTTTAGATAGAGGGTGATTAAAGTTGGAGAATTTACGGTTGGGGTAGGTTTTGCCAGTTTGGACTTGGTTAACATCAATTATTTTATGGGTTTGTGTTGAAGTTCGGGTATATGGTGGCTTTCCCTTTTGGGCTCTCTGCCTTTCTATCTCAATCTCCTCGTATTGTAGTCCATCATCATACAAGTCATTAAAAGACTTGGGGTTCATAGTCCTTAGAGTCTCTACCATATTAAGAAGTATATTCCTAACTACTATTCTGACCTAATCTTTCTCTGATGGTTTGTTCCTTAGTAAAGCAGCCTTATTCCTCTAGTGAGTAAGGAAATCAGTAAAGGATTCATTGTGCCGTTGCATTGTCATCTCGAGATCTCAAAGAGAGACTCAAGCTTAGCATTATATAATAAGTATTGACTGATGCAGGCTTCGCAGAGCTCTTTCCAATCTGCATGAATTATGGAAGGCAAGTGGTGATACTAGTCTTGGGCCATACTAGTGAGAGATAAAGGAAACACCTCAATCTTTTGATCAGTGTCCAACGGTGTTGCAGCCATGATGGAGCCATATTGTTTGATGTGTAGCCTAAGGTCACCTGTACCATCAAATTTCTACATATTTGACATGGTGATCTTTGAAGATAGCTTCTTCATACCTCGGATGCCCATGCAAACAAGGTCATAATCAGACTCTGGTTTTTTACCCCTCAAAAGATCTTGGAGTATTTCCATTTTCTTGGTGAGAGTTGAAATAACATCACTTTCTAGCTTGACATCATCTTCATTCTCTTTTTCCTTATCCTGATCCTCACGATCAGAGCCATCACCATTGTTAGAAGCTTCACCACTCTTCTTGACTGCATTATGAACTTTTTCACATACCATAATTCGTAGGGCAGTTATCAGAGCATCCATGTCTATGCCTTGATTTGGGATTCCAGACACGTTTGGTATTTCTAAGTCTTCCAATGTTTTAAAAGCATTTGAGATAGAGTCTTCTGAGTATGAAACATCTCTGAGGTCATGGACTAGACGGCCACCGACTCGTTTCCAAGTGTTGGATAAATTTGTGGGATCTATGATTCACTGCAAGATAGAATGTTAACAAAGGATAAAGCAAATGCATGTATGCATTAATGCATGACAAAGGAAAGAAGAAAATAGGTTAGTTGTACGTAGACAAATACTACCAAGTGGTGGACCTTCCAACCTTATTACTCCTACACATGTATTTCTTGGCACAGTCCAATTTCCTAGGATGAGGACTGGGTCTTATACATCAACAGGGGATGTAAGTACCAATGTATATACTTATATCTCTCAACATCTAAACCAAACACTAAGTCATTATGAAGTCCTTATCCTATGTCTTTGTCCTTAACAAGTTCTTAAAATTCTTCATGTTCTAGGGCCATTTTAGCGTCAGTTATGTATAATTAGACTAACACAGTAATATCCCTTTCACAAAGGTAGTAATTAAGGGTACTTTTCTCAAATCCTAAGATTCCCTATGTTCCAGGGTCATCTTAGCATTAACCAGGTATAATTAGATCAACACTTTGACATCCCTTTCACACAAGTAGTGATTAGGGTTTGATTTCAGGGCAATAACATTGGACTAGGTCAAAATAAGCTTCATGGCATCAAGCAACATGTAATATTTGGTATAATCCTGGTGGAAGTTACTATGGCCATTACATAAGGGTTAGGAAAATCGAGTTGGCTAAAAAGGTAGCCACAAAGTCGAACTCCTGTTAACCATTACTGGGATGGTACGAGATCTAGTATGAGCTTTCCATTAACCATGACTCATTAACCATTGCTAAGATGGTAAGTCGGGTAGGACACTCAATCACCATGAGTGATAATCACTTATAATACAACCCAAGAAATGAGTGGAATTGTTAGATCGCATTACAAGTGGTACTGGGGCTAATATGGAATAACGCAAAAATGAATGGAAAGAAATTAACAACTTAACTTGGTAGTTAAATAATAAAATGCTCGAAATCTTATTCTCTTATCCCTAGTGGAGTCACCACTATGGACTAAGGGGTTTTCGACCCAAGGGCCCAAGGCTCTAGCGACCACGTCACTATTACTATCTAAAGTTAGGGAACACATATTAGCCTTGTTAGGCGTAGCGAAAAATGAGGAGTTGCCACCCAAGTTGGCTCGGGATCGCCTTTTTATAATGTGATGAATGATTTGATCCCCTGTAAAAGAGTAGTTATCGTCATCACTCAGACGATTCTAGGTTCGGAATAAGCATTCCATAAAGCGCATTTTATTATTTAATTATCAACTGAAATTATTAATTCCTCATTTTAACAAGCAGCATTTGAGGGAAAGCGTATAACAACCAATAAAATTAAATTGTGCACAAAATTGCAGTGAATTTAATAATAGCAATGATCTCTAATTGTCTCTAGCCCAATTTTATTATTAACCAGGCTTGTTAGTCTTAATTAAATTACATGAAAAATGTGGTAGTATTGATTTCTATTTATTTTATTTACAAAAGATTACCAAATATTTATTCCTAATTTATTACATGGAAAATATAATAAAAATTAATATCTACACATTTTATATCCTAATTATTTAGTTAAAGTTTGCACATTAATTAATTAAATCTCATAAAATGAGGTATTGAATGGAGTATATAAAATAATACAAAGTAATTAACAAAATATGAAAATAAGTAGAATGCATTCAACCTTAAAGAAATGGAAGCAAAAATGATTTTCTATCAAATTTATCTAAAATTACCAACTTTAATTATTAATTTTAATTAATCCTAGATCATGCAAATATGTGATAAAATAATAATAAATATAAAATAAAGATACAAAAATGATTATTAAAACTTACATAATAAATATAAAAATAAATGCTATAAAGTAAATCCTATAGAAAGAAAAGGAGAAATGAGTTTCTAGAATAATTTTCATAATTACCGAATTGATAAAGTAATTCAATTTAACCCTAATTAACTAAAAAAATGGAGATCTATGGTTCCAGGGAGATTGACCGATCAGTTCTATGGGATCAACCGATCGATTGTAGGTGAGCCAGCCGGTTGTCCACGAAGGACTGGTCGGCTCTGAGTCAGGATTTTGCACAGAAATTGTTAGCTACTATAAAACCAGAAAATAGGTTAATGAATTATAGAAATCATCCTTAGATATCATAATATATATATTACACTATAACAAATTAAGTAAATATTACATCATAACATATAATCATATAAAAATTATTAACAAAATATCAAAAATTATAAACTAAGTTATATAAGTAAATAATGATGCAAACTATTTTTACCCATGCAATTTAACTATCCACATCATGCAAGTTACGTTAGAAATATGTAGTAATAATTAAGGCAGTAAATATAAATAATAAATTATCAAGATCAAACCCACATGATTAATAAAATGGAAAATAAAGCAACAATGAAAAAAAATAAGAAATAAATCAAAGAAATGAAATCAATGTTAGGATCGTTTGATCATGGATGCATGGTGAGCTCTCAGAAGTTTATGGTGTTGTAACCTTTCTCTCCAATGTTCTAGCAATTGGAATCAACTTGTAGTGTTAAAAAAAAAAAACTTAAATTTCTCTCAAAATTCTTTTATTTTTCACTACCCAACAAAAATGTGTGTTTCTTTTCTCAACTTTCTCTCCCAAAATCCCCCCACATTCTGATGTAAATGAGCTCCTTATATATGGAACCATTGAAATCATTTTTATTCTCCTTCCCCACTTATAATTATTAAGAAAAAACATCTTTAATCTCCACCCATCTTCCCCCTAAACAAAGTTTAACTTTACAAATGGGGTATGGGATCCAAGTGGGTGGAAATACTCATTAAATCAAACATAAAAGTGGTCAAATTGGTCCCCACATTTGCAATTGACAATAAAAAAAATTAGATTTGAGAACTGCAGAATCAATAACCGATCGTCTATTCATGAACATCAAATTGGCTGTCCGTGAATAAATGATGATTTGTTCATGAACAGACGATCGGCTTATCATTGACAAACAATTAGTTGTTTTTGAATGAGCAATCGGTTGTTCATTCAACTGTCTAAATCCTTTTAAATTTTGTAAAATATTATGGGACTGATGGTCTGATTGGATGACCAATTACTTGGATGAATCAATCGATCAAATGAAAAAGTGTTTGACCTGTTCATCCCGATCCATTTTTTATTAATTTGATCATTTTGCTTTTCAATTGGAGAAATAAGTACCGAGATTGGTCCAGTTTATAGACCGTATTCATCATTGGGCACCCTGAGCCATTTCCATGACCTACATCCAAAATAAGGTGTCTATAACTATTAATAAAGATTGAATTTATTATTATCATAATTTGCATGTTTATTAGATAATAATATCATTGAAAGATATTATTAATTATTCTAAATGTCCCTAATCGATTATTGTTATAGGAATAACAATGAATTAAGATTAGTGTGAATTTTGATTGATATTCATGAAATGGATATGAGTATGAGATACAAATCAAATTCATATGTATTTGTTGAGAACAAATATTAGACTGACCAGCTTTGACATTATTACATGGATCAAAGTCATAAGTTAATCTCTAATAGTTGTGACATTAAATCCTTAGACCTGAAATTACTATGTTTCTCAACATGAGGATTATTATATTTTGACATAATCAAACATTGTCCTTAACCGGATGATTATAAAGATTATGATTGAACATAATAGAATCATGTAGTGAGATATAAGCAATTAAGATATGGAATTTGTCCCTCTTATTATGAGAGAGATATCTCTGGATCCCTCGACAATTGAGACTGGGAAATGCATGGCCGTGCTCAAATGAATTGATAGAGATTAATATCATTTGTTTAGTCAGTCTAATTGAGTTTCGAGAAATTAAATATTGAATGATATAAGGTTGACTTGATCCATATCTTATATTCAATCAAGATATCGTGAGACAAAAGGATCATGTCATGGGCTATATTAAGGTTGTCTGGGATCCTGAGCTTTTTATTTAACTTGGGGAGTCATAATATCTTGCTAGAGGCCACTTAGGACACTACAAAAAAAATCCGATTTAGAGACGGATTTTAGAGACGGACGCGATCCGTCTCTAATTAGAGACGGATTTAGAGACGGATTTTGATAAATTAGAGACGGAATTTTTTTTTTTCAATAATTAGAGACGGAAAAAAATCCGTCTCTAAATCCGTCTCTAATTAGAGACGGATATAAAAATCCGTCTCTAATTCCGTCTCTAATTAGAGACGGAAAAATAATCCGTCTCCAAATCCGTCTCTAATTAGAGACGGAAAAATAAT
>CANYLF011524752.1:0-10393 GCA_948193215.1 Bocquillonia castaneifolia | reverse complement strand
CCCCAATTTTCTATCTCTGTCAATCTCCATGCCAAGAATCTTTTTAGCTTCTCCTAGATCCTTCATCTCAAACTCTTGACTGAGTTGAGTTTTCAGATTTTCAATTTCTTCTTTATTCTTTGAAGCTATCAACATATCATCGATATAAAGAAGAAGGTAAATGAAAGATCCGTCTGGTAGCTTGCACAAAAATACACAATGATCATATTTGCTTCTTGTGTACTTCTGCCTTTGCATGAACTTGTCAAATCACTTGTACCACTGCCTCGGGGATTGCTTCAATCCATACAATGATCTTTTAAGTTTGCATATCATGTCTTCTTTTCCAGCAACTTTGTATCCTTCAGGCTGAGTCATATAGATTTCCTCTTCCAAATCTCCATGTAAAAATGCAATTTTTACATCTAGCTGAACTAGTTCCAAATCCAATTGTGCTACTAAAGCCAACAAGATTCTAATGGAGGAGTGTTTCACAACTGGAGAAAACACTTCATTGTAATCAATTCCCTTTATTTGTGCGTAGCCTTTAACTACCAACCTTACTTTGTAGCGAACATCTGACTTGTTAGGAAATCCATCATTCTTTGCATAAACCCATTTGCATCTAATTGCCTTCTTTCTCTTTGGCAGACTTGCTAGCTTCCACGTCTGATTCTTTTTAAGGGATTTCATTTCTTCATTCGTAGCATTCCTCCACTTATCTTCAGCACTTTGAATTGCTTCATTATAAGTGGCGGGATTTTATCAATTGAGGCAGTACATACTAAAGTATTGTGAAAGCGAAGAGGCTTTGTAATGGTCCTCTTTGCTTTGCTCAATACAATTGGCACATGTTGCATTTGGGCTTGTTGTTGTTATAGAGGTTCTTGAGTTGACTCCTCTTCTTCATCAGAATTTTCATCTATTACAGAAGTATCTCCACCTGCCTCTGTATCTTCCTTTATAGATGGATTTACCATTCTATCAAACTCCACCTGTTTTGGAGTTCCTTTGACTTGTTGCAAAGTACCATCTGTCTGCTGACCATTTGTCACCTTTTTCAACATAATATATTCATCAAAAGTGACATCCCTGCTGAAAATTACCTTCTTAGTTTCAGGACACCATAGACGGTATCCTTTAACTCCACTAGTGATCCCCATGAACAATGCCTTTCTTGCTCTTGGATCCAACTTTGACTCCTTTACATGGTAGTAAGCAGTACAACCAAACACATGTAAGGTATTATAATCTGTAGCAGGTTTACTAAACCACTTCTCCAATGGAGTTTTACCTCCAATAGCAATTGATGGTAGTCGATTAATGAGATGACAGGCATAAGTCACAGCCTCAGCCTAAAATTGTTTGCCTAACCCAGCATTAGACAACATACACTGAACTTTCTCCAGCAATGTTCGGTTCATGCGTTCTGCCACCCCATTATGTTGTGGTGTATTTCTAACTGAGAAATGCCTCAGTATTCCTTCATCAGCACAGACCTTCATAAACGGATCACTTCTATACTCTCCACCATTATCTGTCTGGAGACATTTGATTTTTCTGCCTGTTTGATTTTCCACCATCTTTTTCCAGGTGAGAAAAATGTCTAACACTTCATTCTTTGTCTTTATACTGTACACCCACACTCTTCGGGAAAAGTCATCGACAAAGGTCACATAATAGTGCTTTCCTCTTAATGAAGCCATCTTGGAAGGTCCCTATAAATAGGAGTGAACATAGTCTAGAATACCCTTGGTGTTGGGGATTGCTGTTCTAAAATTCACTCTTATCTGCTTTCCTTTGACACAATGCTCACAGAAATCTAACTTGCATGGTAGCATTCCTTTTAATAATCCTTGATCTGATAAAGTTTTCAAGGATTTATCACCAGCATATCCCAAGTGCATATGCCAAAGTTTGGTTGCTTCTGTCTCCTTATCATCTACAGAAGCCACTGCCGCTGCCATTCCAATAACTACTCCACACTGGTAGTAATACAAGTTGTTGCTTCTCTGGATCCTTTTCATCACCACTCGTGCTTCTGAAGTGATCTTCATTACTCCATCCACTTGTGCTATATGGAATCCTTGTGTTGCCAGAATTCCAGTTGAAATCATATTCCTTGTCAAATCTGGCACATATCTAACATCTGACAAGATTCTGATTGTTCCATCACGATCCTTCAAGTGAATTGAGTCAATCCCTTTGATTGAACAAGGACTATCAATCGCTATGTAGACAGTTGGGCCTTCTATTTCTTTGAAATCAGAGAACCATTCTCTATGCGGACACATATGATAGCAGCATCCAGAGTCTAGGATCCAAGTACTAGAAGAATATGCTGATGATGTGACACCTAATGACAGATTTGAGGTATCATCATATTCTTCTACCACTAATGAGAAATCTGAATCTTTCTCCAATTCAGCAACATTTGAGATCGTGGCAGCTTTCCCTTTATCAGACTTGCCTTTATTTCTCAACTTTGGACAATCTTTCTTCCAATGCCCTTTCTCCCGATAAAAGGCATATTTATCTTTGCTTGGTCTAGATTTTGATCTCCCCTTCTTTTCCTTCTTCCTGTTTTGAGAGCGACCTCCCATCACCAATGCTTCTACTGCTGCTCCACCTGCACTATTCATCTTTTCTTTCTTTCGTTGTTCATAACTACGTAATGTAGCAGTTACCTCACTGTAAGTTACTTCAGCCTTCCCATGAAGTAGAGTAGTTTCAAGGAATTCAAACTGTTCAGGAAGTGATCCCAACAACATCAAAGCCTTATCTTCATCATTAGCAGTTACGTCCAAATTCAATAGATCAGTAACTAACTGATTAAAGTTGGTGATTTGATCATTCATGGTAGTACCAGGAACATAATCAAACCGAAACAATCTTTTCTTCAAGTAGAGTTTATTTTGGCTACTCTTCGTCAGAAATTTTTCTTCTAATCCCTTCCATAGTTTGTTAGCAGAGGTCTCCTTAGAGAATGGATACATTTTTTCCCTAGAGAGACATGCTCGAATTGCACCACATGCTAATCTGTTGATCATCTTCCATTCTTTCTCCTCCACATCCTCCGGTTTCTGTTCTTCAATAGTAGCATCAAGACCTTATTGAAATAAGGCATCTTAAAGCTCACTCTGCCACATGCCGAAATGGCCCTTGCCATCAAATATCTCCACTGCAATTCTCGCATTTACCATAGGCATTCTTCCTACAAAAGTTGATGAAAAAGTTGTCACCGTTGTGGATATACTTAAGTCCACCATTTTTGCTTCAAAGAAAAAATATTATTTAATAGCTAAATGCAGTACAAACAACAACCAATAATTTTTTTGATATGGAAGATCAGACTAAGCTGCAACCATAGAGCATACTCAAAAATTGGTCCTAACAATAGCCCAAGGATCTTTCTGATGTGGAAAATTAGACTAAGCTGTAACCACAGAACATACTCAAAATCTTGGCTCTGATACCAATTGTTATGGACATTAGAGTATTCCCACCAAATAAATAGCTATTAAATAATAAAAGAACACCTAAAAATTTAACGAGGTTCGGTTAATTATGCCTACGTCCTCGGACACTACTAAATAATATTTCACTATGTAGAAGAAATATTACAAGAGAAAGAAGAGAACAAACTAAGCCAAATGTGTAAAGACTTGTTTGTGGGATGAGTTGACAACAAAGGGAGGCTTCCATTATATAGCCTTGGAAGATCCGTCAATTTTTCTATCTTTTCCATGTGGGAGGAAGACAACTCTACAAAATTCTCAAATCATCCAATTTTCAATGTGGGATATGAGACACAATCAACAGCATCCTCAGGCTCTTCTAGTTCTCTCCGGCTAATTGGGTAAGAAAATATGAAGATTAAAATAATATTGTTAATAACTAATAATACAATTGCATGCAATCCAAAAATCAGAGGCCTGAGGCATTTTTATTTTCAAAGTAAGGTTTAAATATGATATAGAAATATACTCTCTTTTAATGGTAAAGGTATTAAATACAACTGTTATTATTATTTACCAGACGCTGAAGCTAATTCGTTACTTATTTTAATTTCTGCAAACCTAATTGCTTTCTACAACATTTAACTTTGGATGTGTTATAATTATCAGTCAAATAGACACAGTAGCTATCCACAATTGCACCAGCACAAAATCATGTTACAAAAAACTTGAATTAACACAATTTTATAATTACAGATACCTGAATAAATAAATCCTATGTTTCTTGAAAGCACAACACGTACGGGAGAGTTGGTTCTAATAAGGGCTCTTTATTCTCATTGGCATTTGATGCTGCTACAGGAATTTTACCAACTCTTTTACTTCTTTGGTCACCTATATATGGCAATCTGCAAGAATTTGTCATTGTTCTCCACCTTTCCAAGAATTCACCCTATTTCTTTCAGCAGTAAAAATATGAAGCAAACAACCAAAGATTAGTGGCTGAAGAAATAGCAATGAATTTCAATTAATTAATCATCAGGACATGAAATTAATGAAATAACTTAAAATTAGAAATAGAGGGATTTGAAACCTGAGGAACCTTAACGGGCTGTAAAAAAATATATTCGACTTCATTAAATCTATGGTTCTGCAAAGGAAAAAAATCAAAACAATAATAAACTTAATAAAAATTGTAAAGTAGGCTAAAAAAATAGAAGAAACTCCTGTAAAAAAAAAATTCAAACAATACGGCACTATTATCATTAAGATGTTAGCTTGACATTATATGTATATACACATAGAGGCATGAAGTTAAAATAGAATTTAAGTTATACTACTACACTAATATGATAATGAATGTTAATTCCAATAATAAATAGTATGGTGTGGTAATCTAATATATTAGAAGGCTATTTTTTTAAGATTAACAATACTTCAATATTCTAATATTTAATTGGTTAATAATAAACATATGTACGCTGGTATGGTAATGAATTTTAGTTAATGTGTTTTTCTTTTTTACCTATTGGTATTGAGATAAGTAAAACAATTTTTATGTAGCAAGCTCGTAAATATAGAATATTAGATAAAGTTGAGTGAAGTAGAGCGATAGAATTTTATCAAAAAATTTTGATAAAATAAAATAAAGGAGAATAAGTAGGACTAACTATTTTTGGAGATAATGAAATTTTTTTTAAAAAGAAAGAAATTAAAATAAGGAGAAAGAAAATGTATGATTTAACTATTTTTTGTGAATAAATAAAAAAAATTTGGAGCTCCACGTGGCGAGCTCCTGGATGGTCTGTTTTCCGGGTTTCATTTATATATATATATATATATATATAGATAGATTAGATTTAAGGGACCCAACTTTAAAATATATTAAAATTTACATGAATTAATTTTTCCCCAAAGTTAGGAGGTCATGGCCATCCCCACCCTCTACTCCATCATTGCATGAGATTACAACCGAAATATCTAAACTAAACCTAGTTAAAAACTTAAAATCAAACTGAATTTCATTTTAGTTCGATATGAGTGATGAGTAAAATTTCTGTTCAGTTTTGGTTCAATCCGAACGGAATGCTTACCCCCACTTATAGTTGTGTGAAGTATTAAAATCCTTTCTTCCAACTAAAAAAAAATAACAATAGTAACAACTACTACTATTTAAAGTTATTAAAAGTTACTACATAAATTCTTACAAAAAATAATAAAAAATAACTATGGGCTTTTTTAATTATTAATTTTGAATAATAATTCTTAGAACATAATTTTCTATTATATAGGTCAAAAATTAAAAAAAAAATAGTATTTAACTTAATTTATTTGATGAAATCATTTTAAAATAAAATTATATATGTTAAAAATTATAATATGGTGATTAACAATTAAGAAGTTATTTAAAATTATTAAAGTTTAGTAAAAATATAAAATTAAATTTAAATATTATCTTTATGAAATATATTCAATTTATAAAAATATTGATGATTAGAAATTTTATTTAATAAAAATATTAAAAAATATATTATGAAAAACTCAAACAAATATAAAAATACTTATTATTCAAAAAAATTAAGTTTTTTTAATTGTGTAAAAAATTAGAAATACTGTACCAGGTTACTAACAAATCTCTTTTAAAGAAAAATAATCATTAATAATAAAATTATATAAAAATAATGCTACACATAACAGCATATTGCTAAATAAATCATTTCCTTAAATATTACATCAGATAGATGTAGGAAAAGTGGCACAACATGTTAAAATAATGCTACACATAACAACATATTACTAAATAAATTAATTTAAGGGCATTCATAGTTTGATGTCCATGCCTCCTCCACAATCTATTAAACTCTTATTCATTATACTATTCTCCAAACTCTGCTATAATACTCACAATCAAATAGTATATTTATCATTGGGTGCATTCCACAATACACTTGGTGTCTTGAATACACCTGGCCTTGACCTACTATCATACGTCATGTGAAGATAAAAATTTTACCTGCTGAATAGGTTTTCAAGTTACATGTGGAACCCCAATTTAACAAATTACTGAAATGTCCAAGTGTTGTTGGTCTAATTACAAAATGACCAACTATATAACTAATTACCGAAATGTCCAACAATTGATGGGTTAATTACAAAAATGATCATCTATAGTTGTGTGGGCTTTTACTTATTAATTAAAGTATATGATCTAGATTAGGCCCAAATAATTTAGGATTAAATTTTCTAAATGTGTATTTAGTAAGGTTTAATGTGATTATTCCCAATTATATTAGAATATAATCATAGATTTCTATTGTTGACTTGAAATAACAATCATAATATTATGAAAAATAAATAGTACTATGAGAATGAAGAAATGCAAAATTATAAAATAGTAATAGATAAGCAAAATAAAACATATATTATAATATTAACCTTAAAATAGTTACAATCATAAACATTGTTCTAAAATAAAATAACCACATTTATCAAAAAAAAAATAACCACAAATAATACTTATAATTTAAGAAAAAAGGCTCTGTGGTAGGTGAGGGAAAACATCCTGGCCATCAGCAAAAAGAAACAGTAGCATAATCAGATGCATTCACTTAAAAAAGTGAAGCAGAATGCAGGCCATATCCCTGATGTGCTCCAAAACGACCGTATCTCCATTTTTTATATCATGATCACTGCAGAAGTCGGTAAAACCTTGGGTGAATGTACTTGAATTGATGAAATATAGCCGCAGAAATTCAGGCTTACATCAGCTTGGAGACAATCTGCTATCCTATTGCTGAAATGCTTGGGCAATGGCTGGCAAAAAAGATAAAAGATTCAATATCAGTAACAATTTAATAGGATACAGAAAATTAGTAGATAGAAGAAATATAAAGCTTACCAAGTAGGAAGCGTTCAGATGGAAAGTTCTAATTGATAGAAAACAGTAAGGGTTATTGGTTTGGAATAATGGGCACTCTGATTTGGTATTGTACACCTTCGGGTAGTCGATCTCTAGCGAAGATGGGTCAAAGAATCTAACTCTCATATGGATACGACCACTGGAAAAAACCAAAAGAAAAAGAAAAGATCACCTTCCCTGATATTGCAGTATGTCATCAACGAAGTCATGCTGTTGGTGAAGCAGAATTGCCCATTCTCCATGTTAAGCCCAATATGCAAAGTCCTGCAGTCTTTGACAACGACTGGAATTTGACGAGGAACGTTATTTGCACACTTAATGCCAAGAATCCAGTTACTGGTAGAAATGGGTAATGTTTGTTAACAACAAAAAGAAAAAGAGAAGATAACATTAATAATAAGCATTGAGAATAAATAAACAAATTGATAGAACCGGATCGTCAAGAAAAACGAAAAAGAAAGAACAATTAAATTGTAATCGATGGTTTTTCACAAAAACTAGGGATTCAACAGTTAAGTCATAAAATTGTAAAATTGATTTGCAAAGTAAATAAGTATGGTTTTTAGGGTTCAAGTGAAGGAGAAAAGAATCTTGAACTCACTAAAATCGAAAGATTAAAAGTGAAAAATGAAAAATAAAAAACGAAATGAAAAGGGCTAACAAAGAAAATGCAGAAAAGGAAACTAATACAAGAAGACAAGTAAATGAACTATTAAAAAAACAAGGAATCTTATTAAGAAAAATAACAGAGATTGAATGGGATTTACCACAGCGTTGTGCTCTAATTGGGATTTGGTGAGTGGGAAGTAGAACTCGAGTTTTGTCATGAGTATCGCTGGTTGGAGAAGTTTGATTTCTTTCCTTTCAATGATTCTGGAGAAGTTTGTATAAAGATTAATTGAAAAGATAGGGCTAGGGTTAAAGTGTAGATGGAGAAAGAGGAAGGGAAGGGCATAAATAGATAGAGTGATACCTCATGGGATTTACAATGAATGGATTTGGGAAAAGAAGCCATCGAGAATCGTATTTAATTGATGACAGATAATTATGAAAAAAATCAATCGCTGTGTTCATTGGGTAAAATTGCGTCTCTTGTTGACAAACACTTCGTTTTCCGTTCAGGATAAGGGAAGGGTTGCGAGGAAGACGAAAGGGTGGAAATGGAAGACCAAATTTATTTAAACACTTACATAAAATGGGAAGACGCAATTTAGTTAAATAAATATAAAAAGGAAATGTAAGCAAAAAGAATATAAGTGATGCCGTGGTTAATGGGTAGTCATGATCCTGTACGAGACCCAAGTTAGAATGAAGGTGTTTCCTATTTTTGATAATTTTTTTAAAATTTGTTGGAAATGAGCCCAAAGTGTTATTCCAAAGGCCAATAGTGTAGCCCAAATGTATAACTAATTGGCAAGCCCAAACCACGCCCAAATTTAGAGTTTTTTAAAAAGTTAAATGAAGCCCAATTGGAGTTAAGTTGATAGAGATTAATTTAATTTTGTAGTTAACTATATGAAAACACTAGCTTAATTGGAGTTTTTTTTAAAGAGGTGTTAAACTTGTAATTCAAAAATTATGAGTTTCTGAAAGTATGCAATTAATTAAAAGTAAAGAAAATAAGTTAAAAAAATTTTAAAAATCAATATTTCAAATGACCAAGTCGGGTTTTAAAAGTTAATTAGTGATTATTTAATATATTTTGATTTGCAAAATATAAGTGATAAATCCAATTATGGGCATATTTATTAAGCATAATGTACTTAAAGTATGTTTGAAAAATACTTAATCACATAAAATTAATTTTCGCTATTTAATAGAGTATATGTAAAACACTTAGTTATTGAGATGGATATCTATATATCCTAATCCATAATTAAAATGAGACATTTCTATTACAATAATTCCAAGATATAGTATCTATATTTATTTAACAAAAATTTATCTATTTAGTTGAGTCAACCATAATCTAAAGGTCCATAAATATATCATTCAATTATGAAATGAAAAGGTAACAAACTGAATCATAGAGAAGGAAAAGGAGAATAATTAAAAGTTAAATATAAGACATAATTACTACTATTATAAACATTGTTTAAAGAGTTAATTAGTAATTACAAACCAAAGTAAACTAAACAAACTATCCAACTGACATTCAAAATAAAACAACAAAAGATAACTTCAAACAGTAATGGATAACTTCGAACAGTAATGGTCTGGCACCCACGAAAACAAGCAGGCAAAACGAAGCAAGTTGAAATTATATTTACAGACCATTAATAGAAGTTAGCAAAATGAACAAAAGGCGGAACAATCATGGGAGTCACTTTTAAACATGGAGGAAGATACTGTCCGCATGCTTCATATATTCAAAGATGACTTCATCACCACCCATGATTTCATGGTCATTGCAGAATTGGGCAAAACCGTTGCTTAGAGAATACATTCCTTGATCAGGGAAGTAATTGACATGTACGAATGATGTATGGCCACATAAATTAAGCTTCACAGAATTGTGACCAACAAATTTTGCCTGCCTGCTGAAACGCCTCGGAAGTGTCTGCAAATAAAAGATGCAAAATGTTAGTAACAGCACAAAACCTGCACATTAGAGTATGAAAACCACATATAGGAAATGGAAAACTCACCATGGAATAGTTGTCCAAATGGTAATTGTAACACCACATTAATTAAACAACCTTAAGAAAATTTAAGTAAAATTCTAGGTCGCGGGCGTGACCAGTAAGATAGCGAGCGCGATCAGAGGAACAGAAACAGGGTAGTTCTGGGGCAGAAGTCGCGGGCGCGACATTCAAAATTGCGGACACGACTTTACAAACAGAAAGGTGGGGAAACCTGTCTTCAAAATCGCGGGCGTGATTTCAAGGTCGCGGGCGCGATTTTGGGAACTCCGAAAACATGAATTTTAGAGACTGAAAACAAACTAAACCACAGAAATCAACATACCAAAACCTCCAAAACTTGCATAAGTTTATAATACACTATACGTTAAATATTTACATGAATTCACACACTT
>CANYLF011524692.1:0-14724 GCA_948193215.1 Bocquillonia castaneifolia | reverse complement strand
AAAAGCATAACGAATTTGATGCCATACCACCAAAATAAAGAAGACGAAAACTGATAGGAGTAAATACAGTGGGTAATCAAATGGTCTTGACTTTCAATTGAAGAGTAAAAGGAACAAACTGCTGATTCCCATGGGGTAATACCTCTAGAAGCCAGACATGCACGGGTTGGTATTCGCCCATGCAAAATGGACCAAGTGAAGAATTTTTGTTTCGGGAGTGCATATGAGTTCCAACAGAGGGCGAAATAGGGGTCAGTGACAACATTCAAGTTAGAAGCTTGTAAACATTTACCAAAGGATCCCACTGCGTAATTGCCTGATGGAGATAACAGCCAACGAATTGAGTCGGGTTTGTCTTGTTTCAGTGTAATTGAGGACACAAGGTTTATTATTCCTAGAAAATAATTTAAAAACACATTAACTTTTAATAGGTCATAAAATTAAATTTTATATTAACAAACTTTTCAAAAATGGCTTACAATCAATTTTTTTAATATTAAATCTACTGAATGAATATTTTATTATATATTTGCATAATTTTTAATAAAATTCATTTAATAAAATTTATAATAGTTAATTGTTTAATAAATATGAAAATATTTATTTGACATGATTTTCTATAAACTCATTTAGTTACATTTATACCAATTACCTATTCAATGAATATAGTCTTATTTATATTGATTATTTTTTTATTTTTGATTAAATTTATATTTTTCTTATATAATAGTTTTGATTAAAAATATGTATATAATTAATTTGAACCAATCATAACACAAATAAATAAAATTAAAATACTTAAAATTTTAAAAATTCACAAAATTAGAAAAATAAAATAAAATGGTGGCTTAATTAAGAAGCCTTTGCTTTCACTTATTATTATTATTATTATTATTATTATTATATACACAAAAAAACAATATATATATATATATATATACACAAAAAAAAAACAAGGAACTAAAATGAAAGACATATATAAATAAAGGAAAAATAAATGGCCATAGGTCCACTCAAAAGTGAAGATAAAAAAAATAACTTTAATTAATCAGGCTGGTCCATCAAACCAAAGAAACTATGTATACATGCATATTCTGTATAGTGCAGCGAGAATTAATGATGTTAATTTGTCCATTTTTTTTTATCAATATAAGGAACCAAAATAAAAGAACAGAATGAAAGTAACAATACATCGAATTAAGGTATTAACAGAAGTTAAATTTGTTTTTGTGACTTTATGAAAGGGAAAGTTTTTCTTTAAAACTGGCAAATTTTAATGATAATGTAGGACAATTTATGCACACAACATTCGAAAAATGGAGCTTTCATGTCAATTTTATATGATTTGGTCCTTGTCTTTTTATTTCTTACAAAAAGATTGACAAAGGATCTCTAGTGACTATATATATGTGCTGTGGGGGTCACGGGTTGAACTCTAAATTAAGTCCTGAACAATTTTACATGGGGAAGGAATGGAACTCTGTATATGAAAGATTGTTGGAAAACTGAACAATCATATGCTTTAGGCTATGCATAGAAATAGAAATTTGATCCTTTCTAAAATGTTGATTCGTGAGTAAATTTATTATTTTTTTAGACTAAATGGCTAAACTGTTATGATAGTGTATCAATGAACTAGTTATGTCCTGAGTAACGGCAGAGCTAAAAAGAATTTAACAATGAGACTGCTTGAAAAGAGAGTTGAAGAAGGGATAATAGTAGTAAAGTGAAAGGGAGGAAGGACGGGGAGAGGAAGAGAGGCAAGATGAAAAGATCTTCTAATGGTGGGGAGTGGGTGTTCACTCTCTCCCTTTTTGCCTCTGTTCATGGTCATGAACACTTATAGATTATATGAATTGAGTTCGATTTGTGTTTTTATAACACTATTATCTAACCCGAGTTTAAATTAGTTGAAACTCATTGAACTCGAATGATTCTTTCACCATAGGAAAGAAGAAATTTTAAGATGTTATATATTATATAGTTTCAATTTGAATATAATTTATGAAGTATTACATCATAGTGCATGATTAAGATAAGATCCCGTGGAATTTAATTGAATTATTTATTATTTAAGTTCAACAAGATGAACTTTTAAGAAATTCTTCAAGTGAATAAGTTGATCCATCACAACAAATTTCAAAATCAACATATACTTTGATGTCATCTTATTTAGGTTTTGATCGAGTCAATTATTTATATTTGGAGAGCTCAATTGAACACCAACTTTTATCTTATTTAGATCAAAACCCCTTTGATCAAGCCAATCATTTATGTTATACACACTGGGCTCAATGGAAAATCAAAATTTATGAACAAATCCACAGATTTTAGGTGAAGACAATGGTTCAAACAGTCAAACTCCAAAGAAAACACAATTATGTCATGTTCCTTAATTAAAAAAAAAATTAACATTCATAGTTATTTGCTAAGATACAACATACAAGTAATCCATAAACATTGAATCCTTGAATGCATGCCTGAAAATGAATTGAAAAATTTTCAAGGACAAAATCAACTACATAAAAAGATTTGGAATGCTTGTAATGTGCACAAAACCAGTGGCAAAAATGAATACAAAATTTCACATCACAAGTGGAAATAAATGCATCTACATTTGTTCTCATATCACCCTATCAGTCTCAGGGATGACACAATAACCTAGGTTCAGGTTTTTGAAGAAGGTCCACAACTCTATCACAAATGACCTCATTCCCTTGTTATTTATTATTCCCCCAACTTTTTTACCATGTAATTTGACATACGGCAATCTAGACCTCCAAGCACAAAGAGCAAAATTTGTAGTACCAAATTCTTTCTTGAATTCAAGAAAGGGTAAAAAAAAAAGTCTTGCGAGTGCACCATTAACCCATCAAAGGTTTAACCATTTCAAGGACATTGTGTTTTCTTGGAAGCTGTACATGATCATGGCTTTCCAAATAAGTTTTTTTTTCATTATTTAATTTTTTGGACCAATTATTGAATTTATTTTATGGGTTCATTTTTTTGAACACTATTTTATGGGTTCATGCTTTTATCAATATTTAACAATTTCCCAATTTGATGTACTGCCACCAGGGTCATATTGAAGTCTCAATGAAAGATTGTGTACATAATTTTAAGGAAAGAGAGAGTGTTTAGAAGGGGGGGGTGGGGGCACACAAACAAACAGTGAGACAGAAGGCCTTTTTAACACTGGTCAGTCTCTATTCATGCCTCTGTTTTACCCAGCATTTTGCCATGCAACTATAAAAGAAGTTGGCATGATTCATCCTCCACTTATTAACCCTGTTAAACCAATCAAAATCATAATCAAACCATATCTATAAACAATAATTAATTTTGAATTGGGTTTTTTTGATAACTAAAATATTCTATTTGCTTTTTTTATTTTTACTTATATTTTATTCTAAATTTATAGTTTTTTTTATCATGCTGTATAATTATTGTAAAATTTTAATATACTATGATGATATCTATACAAATAATAGTAGCAAGGAATATAAAAAATAATTTTAAAAAAGTTAATATAATGAATAAGCTAATCATTATCAATTATACAAAAAATAAAGAGTTAGATTTATTAAATTACTTGTGCTGATGCTGACATAAAATTCATGTAATGTCTATATTAATTCTAAATAAAATATCAATTCGATTCATTTACTAAATATATATAACAATTTACATATACCTAAATATATATAACAATTTACATATACCTCGCTTTAAAAGTTTATTTATAAATTTGATATCTCCATATATCATAATAATAGATTTACAGTTAAACTTATACATATTAAGAATGAGTAACTTATAAATTTTTTATAATATACTCTATAGGTATATTACATATTATGTCACATCTAATTGTATTTATTAATAAATATATAAAATAAAAATATTAAAAGTAAATGATTAATGATAATTTTGAAAAGAGAATGAATTTATTACTACATATTAAGAAAAAATAACAGATAATTTTTTTATAATTTGACAAGAGTGGTTATTGAACAAACAAGTTTATTATTATAGAATGGAATGATAATTATATGAATTGATAGAATAAAAAAATAAAATCATAACAATTTGACTAATTATATGTACATGATGGAATTTATTGTCGTTAAATTTTTCTTAAGAATACAAAAAATAAAATTAATTATGTAGGTCGGTACAGTTGGTAAAGTCCTTCTGGTTTCAGGAAGAGGTCTCGAGTTCAAGCCTCACATTTGCTGGGAAAGCACAAGGGGCTCAAATGGGTCATATAGCTGGGTGTTGGCTCCCTCACAATTGTTTAGTCTGGGTCCCAAGGACCTGAGATATCACCGTAGGTAATACCTATAAAAAAAATAATTATGTATATTTTTCTAAATTCATGTGTATATTAAAAAAAATAGAAGGCATTACTTTCGAAAGCTGACTTATTGTGGATAAGTAAAAAAAACCATAGATTAAATGAAGAAATGATAATAAATTATTTTTTGATTGAATGAATAATAGTTAATAAAAAAAATTATTGATAAAATTATAAAATATAAAATAAAAGGGTTCTTTTTTTGAAAAAATTGAAGCATTCAGAAAGGGGGTTGTTTCTGTCAAACAAAAAATGGTAAGAGGGCGCGTGTCAAACACATCATGCGGAGAATGAATGAGTGAGACTGTATTAAAAAAATTAACAAAAGAAAAAAAAAGGAAATTTTAAAATAATAATAATAAAAATGAGAATGCACTTTTCCACCTGGCCACTTGTAAAGGGTATCCAATGACTTGGAGTTGGCCGTCTTATTCAGTTTCTTGATATCTCGCCTTTATCTCGCGAAATGACAAAATATTCCAAATGAATTTTTTGAAGGATAATTTTATGTTTTTTTTACTTTTTATATATATTTTTTATAAGTTTTTTTTTACTTTATACACACACAAACACATATATATAATTCATTTTGTTGTGAAGTTAATATTCCTTTTATTCTAAAATTAAGATACATTTCAAGGTATGTAATATTTTTCTAAAAAAGAGCGTTTGAACAACAATTTTATACATTTTTCGAAAGGTATATTCATAATTGTTAATAAAATTAAATTGAAGTTTTTTATGCATAACAACATATTAAATCAAGTAGATATTATTAATGATATATAAAATAATTACCATCTTAAAATAAAAGGCAAATTATAGTCTTTTAAAATTTAAATATATAATGAATTATAATTTTGAAATATAGAATAAAAAATTCGTTTCAAATATCTTCATTTAACCAATAATTTTTATGTATATTTCCTTTTCATCCTCAATAATTATAATTATTATTTCAATACATAATTAAATACAAATTATAAGATGGTTATTTAATAAAAATTTAACATAAAGAAAATAAATAGTATTTTATAATAATACTAATAACAACAACAACAATTAATAGGGGTGGGTAAAAAACCGGTTGAAACTAATTAACCTAATCAAAACAGAAAAATTAAACCTCATTTTATGATTAAGCAGTCTAGTAGTTTAGATTTAAGTTTAAGGTATTTATATTTTATGGTTTGGGTTTAAGATTGAGAGATTAAAATCAATGTTAATGATTAATCGGTACATACATATATATAGGTTTTATGCATGATTTAATTTTCTTCAAATTATTTATTATTATTATTTTGTGTGTGTTTTATGCTCACATACATCTATTTTTATGATTAAAAACCTGAAAAATAATTAATCATTAATTTTTTTAGGAAAATATAAAAGGGTTAGAAATCAAAAACTAAAAAACAATATATCCTCCAAAGCTCCCCGAACCCCACTCCCTCCCTCCCTCCCCCCGGAGGCCCGCACCCGTTTATTCCCCTTATATTCTTTGCTTTGCTTGTGTCATCAAAAAAAACTTCAAAATAACAAAAAAGAAAAAAAAAACTAAAAAAAAAAGCTCCTTTCTCTTTCCTTGTTTCTTTTTCAAAACACAAAATGCAAAACCCAACTCCTTTATAGTAATTAATTTAACTATTTAACCACCCTATAACTGCTTAATCCACTTCTTTTTTTCTTCTTTTTTCCTTTTTGTCAAAAAAAAAAAAAATCCCATGAGAAGAGATCTTCACCACCACCATCATCATCAATGGGGAAATATATAAGGAAGGCTAAAACGACATCAGATGTTGCCGTTATGGACCTTTATTTCGGTGTTCGTACCCGTGCCAAAACCCTAGCTCTTCAACAGCAGCAACTTCACTCTCCTCCTCCTCCTCCTCAACCGCCTTCTCCGCCCAGCTCCGCCTCTTATCTCCAGCTCCGTAGCCGCCGTCTTGTCAAAAAACCGCCGATTCTTGTACATGTGTCTTCTTCTAAACGCCAAAAATATGGCCAACACAGCAATAACAAAATAACTATTAATCTTCTTAATAATAATAATACTAATAATTCGTCTTCCAGGTCCGGCTCAAGGGCCCGGGTTAGCCCATCCGGGTCGGGTCAGAAGAAGGAAGTAGGTAGTGAAATTAAACCTGAAGAAGAAGAAACCAAGTCTAATAATAATAATAATAATAATAATAATAGTGAAAGTAAAGATTTGGGTATTGAAGCTTCTTTTGGTGAAAATGTTTTGGATAGTGAAGGAAGAGAAAGGTAAATTTTTTTATAGTTTATTATTTTTTAAAAAATAATAAATTATAAGTTTAAAGTTTGCTTTTTTTATTACGTGTTTTTAGGGTTATTATTTTTATTTTTTAATTTTGAGAAATTGGGTATTACACTGTAATTATCAATTCAGGTATATGGGTATTTTTTAAAAAATTTTACGGGTTATTTTTTTAAAATTTTAGTTATGTTGTGTTTGGTTGCTAAGAAAATTGAAGAGGAAAAAAAGACGGTAACATTTGGCTTTTTAATAAAGTTTTTTTTGGTGTGTTTGGTTTTCGAGAAAATGTGAACAGTTTATAGCTTTTGAGGATTTCTTTTTGTTGAGGCTTTATTTTAATGAAAGATCACATCAATTTGGGAATTTATTCCATTTATCTGATACAGTTTATATAAAAAAATATCTTGCATTTCTCATACCACAGAGTCATCAGCTTTTAATCCGCCTCTTTTCTTTCACCAAAGGCTTTTTTTTCCAACAAACCTTAAATTTTTAGACCAATAAATTATTGTTTCAGTATTTATTTTTGATTTTGTTACATATTTTATATGGAATTTACATAGAGTTGCAGGATGAGTAGTCCTGCAATGGGCTTGGAATTTGCTTCTGAAATGTTTTATTAATCCTGTAATTCTGTAGCTTTGTGTGTCTACAATTTCTATGTTCCATGTTATGCTTCTGAACATTAATATTGTAATTTGCTTCTGTAATTGGATTGTGTATGTTTATAATTTTTATGTTATGGTGATATATGTGACTTGATTGCTTTACTTTTATTATAAGTTTCTGTAATTCACATGACTTATTGAGGTTAGGGAGTTTAGGTGAGGATGAAATATGATTTACTTCTGTTTGAGATGGACTGACTTGATGTTTAGGTGTTGAAGATGATGAATTATAATTGACTGTTGTTTGAGATGGACTGGTTAGATTTGCATGTTATTTCTTAGAACATATTAACATTTTGTTTTTATGTTTTTTTATGTTTTATAAGGTATCTTTTTCTGTTGGTTTTTCCTTCAGTTGATGCTTCTGTAGATTAATTAGTGCATTTGTTAGTCCTGCTAGTTTAAGGCTTCTAGATCTAGTTTTATTTCTGTTTGCACATATTTCTCTTTGCACATAGGATACTTTGACAAGAAGTTGCTTATTTTGTAGCTAGTTGTGTTGAATTTTTTAGATGATGCCATTTTTCTTGGTTATTCTCTTCCCCTTTTGACTAATGAAAAAAATATTTTTGTTAGGGGCATTCAAATGTGAAAGAGAGTACTTGTTTGGTAATCAACGAAGTTATTGTTCTTTTTTTTTTACTGTGGTGAAATGAAAAAAAGGTCTTGCTGTTTTTTTTATGTGTTTTTTGCTGCTCTTTTTATGCTTTTTTAAGTGCTGCTCTATTTGTGATTGTTAACTCCCTCTTACCTTTGCTGGAATTTATGTGGGTTATATTCTATCCAGCACACATGGTGAAAATAGCAGTATGAGTTCATAATGAACTTCTAAAACTTGAAAATCTAACTTTTAGAAGCTATTTGGCTCCTTTTTTTTCCTTTTAATGTTTCTATTGCTTGTGGAAGTTATGGTGTTTACTATTTTTGCTGCTTATACACAGCTATTGCTATGAAACGTGTGCCATTGATATGCTTATATATTATTGTCATATTCTTTACACACCTGTGTTTCCTTGTATCTACTCTTGAGCCATGCCTGTCTGTCTGTTTTAATGACAGGAGCACTAGGGAATCCACTCCTTGTAGTTTGATAAGGGACCCAGAAAGCATAAGAACCCCTGGTTCGACTACTAGACCTAGCTCAGCTGAAACTAACAGGAGAATACAGAACTCCATGCGTAGGCACATCCCAACAGCTCATGAAATGGATGAGTTCTTTACTGGAGCCGAGGAAGAGCAGCAGAAAAGATTTGTTGAGAAGTACAATTGCCACTTATATTTCCTTTTCTCCTTTCCATTGATTCCAAAAAGTTCTGCACTAACTTGAAAAGCTCGAAGTGAACATTGGCCTTTTTGCTAATAACAATTTGGGTTTTTCTTTGGCAGGTATAACTTTGACCCTGTTAATGACAAGCCACTTCCGGGACGTTATGAATGGGAAAAATTGGATCCTTAGAAGACAGTAATGTTCCATCAGGACTTTGTTTCCTGCAAATTCTCAGTTGATCTTGAACTTGGGATTATTTTGGATAGGCAGGAATTTAGTTTTAGTTATTCTAATGGTGATGGTGTTATTTCCATTTTCCATCACCCTTCTTTTACTTGTAAAGAAAGAAGTAGGATTATGAATATTGTGTAGACTAATTGTCTGTAACATAACAGGGGTTAGATTACACAACAAACACAGTCTTAGAGAGTAAAAGGGAAAGATGGTGGTCGCTAAGTTAGGGTTAGCATTAGGCTTCAGTCAATTAGGTCAGTCTTCTTATCTGGTACAGAAATTTTCTAGATTTCCTTTTTGTACTGTATTTTCCTCCCCCTTCTTTCTTTCTTTTGTCAATACTTGTACTGTTGGAACTCTTTAAACAAACTATTTGGAATAAAGATGACCCATTTCCCTTCTCTTCAACTTTTGTCTTGTCCCCTATCATCTCTACTGTTTTGTTGTGCTATTATTTTTCCCCTTTTCGATGTGAGAGAGGCTATGAATCTTTCATCAACTTTTAGATGACGCAGCCCATTACTGGTGTGGCCCGGTTTTTGGCCATCACCGACTGGTTATTTTAACCTTATTGCTTGAGAAAGGATGGTTTGTGATTCCTCTAAAAAAAATATTAGTTGGTGCCTTGGTGGTACTGGTAGTTGTGGTAGGGTAGTCTGTTTGGTGTTTTGATTGTTATGTAGTAGAATCTTTGCCATCTCTATTATTTCACATTGTACTTTCTTGCTCTTCAACTTGCTTTTATGCTCAACTCTTTGATAAAATTTATTCGGGTGGTAAAAATGTTTGTAATTTATCGAGTCTCAGGTTTAAATTTCTCTTTTCCCAATTTGGAGTCGATTGGAAATGGAAAGTTCTAGCGAGTTGTTAAACAATCTGAGAGTTCAGATTTGTGCTGTTAATGGAAGGGCTGTAAAGAAAGTAAAAAAAAAAAAAAGAATATTTACATTGTTTTGATACTCCTATCTGAAAAATTATCTGTTCTGCATGTGTTCAGATGAAAATTTCCATGGAATTTTACAGAAGGGCTTTCAGTTGAAAGTTGAAACCATGATTTTTTGTTGTGGCCTGTTCAGATATAGACAGGGTTATATTCCCAGATGGTTTTAATTCATAAAAACTATGCTCTGAAATAGTACATTTGAGAACAATCAACTGGTGGAAAATTTGATGTATTAGCTGAAAATAGTGGTGTCATTTGTCAGGCTTAATGTGGGAAAATATGATGTATTTAGCTGAAAATGGTGAATCATTTGTGGAGCTAATGGTGATATTGTCACTCCTTTTTCTTATGCAGCCTGAGACAATCTTGTCAAGCTAGTAATGATGGCCAGTTGTTGATTAAGAAAATATAATTGTGGTGTTTATAGTGGTGGTGGCTGGTGGGTGCTGCTGGCTCCTTCTGGTTAAGCTTAATTTTGGTACAAAAAAAATTGGAGAATCTTCAATTTCCAATGAAGTTTTTTCTTTAATATTTTTTCCTTTTTTTTAACTTTCCAAATCTTGGAATGAAGAATTTTTTACCAATTTTCCAACTTGCATTAATTGCTTGTTTGCCAATAATAGACCTACAATGAGGAAACTACCTTGCACATGCAGATATTATTTGTAAACTCTATAATGTACTAGTAAACACTAATCCTCATTGAGGGCAGATTTGTCTTTGAAAAGAAAAGGTCTTGGTGCCCACCTTGGCCCATATCTTGTTTAGTTTATCAAGATGTTGTTTCTAGGTGGTTGATTACTTTATTTACCCTTTGGTAAATTGTTCATAAGAATCATAACTGTCAATTGGAAGCACTATAAGAAAAACAGTGCAAACGCAGGCAATTTCTCTTTGTTTCTTTTAGCATTTCAAAATTCAGATCATATACTTCAGGAGGCCTGCCGATTAGGGATGGCGAAACGCCCCTACTCAGGATATCCATCCAGATTCTATCCAGTTAAATAGGGTAGTATCTGATTTGACTAGGTAATTGATACATGTAGTACTCATACTCAAAAAATATCATAAGGTACGGATAGGATATGTATAATACACTACCGTATTCATACTTTCATCTATACCCTATCTAAATTATTGGGTTTTACCCATACCCATTACCTGTATGTGTGTGTATGTATATATAATTTAGTTTAATGCATAATGCTTCAAATTTTAATGTTAAATTTAGGCCTAATTACCAAAAAATACACAAACTTTTCAACTTTTAACAATTATATCACGAACTTTTAATAATTACATAGTAAACACTAATCTATCAATATTTTTCACTATCACTTTTTCGGTGAAAAATATTACGTAACTTGTTTTCAGTTTAAAAAAATATCACTGTAACTTGTCAGAATAATTTTTTAAACTTTTAAAAGACAAACTGACTCAAATATTACAAGTTAGTTACCTAAAAGAACTTAAATGCACTTATTTATTTTGACTTATGTGCTCTAATTTTAGACAATAAGTTAAACATATACTTTTAAGAAAATAAAATTGTATATTTTGACTATTACAGTTGATGCAGTATTCAACTTATTAATTTGATTTTTTTATTTTTTTAAAAAAATTGCTACAATCGGTCATATAATAATTTTTTACGCGTTAAAGTGATTTTAGTGTACTTTTGAAAAAGAATTGATAGATTAGTATTTGCTATGTAATTGTTGAAAGTTTGTGATATAATTGTTAAAAGTCAAAAAGTTTAGGTATTTTTAGGTAATTAGGCCTTAAATTTATGTCAATATTTTATAAGTTAATACCCATGGGTTATCCAAAACTCTTTGAATTTGTTATGGGTAGAATTTTCTTTACCAGCTAGGGTATGAGTATGGGTGCAGGTATAATTTTATAATTTTGATATGGATAAGTATATCATAGTATCCTACCCATACCTTACCCATTGCCATTCCTACTACCGATGGCTACCAGATCTTTTTTTTTTCTTTTTACAAAAAGTACTTTATAATGAAATTACATGAGCTTAGTCCAATTTCAAAAAAGCAATATTTAAGTTAATTTTTGAATAATAAATAACATAAATATTTTTAAAATATTTCTATAAAATAATTAATGAATGTTGGTTGTAATTGTTAAGTTAAATACAAATAAATTTATTAATTAAAGAATGGTATAGATAATTTATATGATAACTGCTTAGTGAAAATACAAAATCAACTATATTTATGGAATATTAAATAAAAGTAGTAAAATGGCTCATAAAAAAGGTAGTAAATGGACTATACTTATATGATGGAGAGAGTGATATTTAATTTAACGGTAGTATAATTTGAAAAAAGAAATTTTTATCTTTTCTTTTTATAGTTGACACTTGACACTATTTATTCTCATTGTTATTTTCATTTATTAACATTTTTGGGATATGAAAAGTTAATTCAATTGAACCCACGAACATTATACTTCCCACTCAAAAAAACACACATTATTTTTTTATTACTTGATGACGTGGAATTAAACTATAATCCACGAGACTGGCAGCATTCAACATCTCATACTCCACAATTGGCAGCCATAAGCACACAAGTACTGAATAAGGCACCCTGTAGAATCAAAATTTTATATAGAAAGATTGGTGATCGAAATTCCACATGCTATTAGAAAGAAAATAAAATCAAGAATGAAGTAGGAAAGAAATTATACAATAATATCGCAAGTGATAAATAGATGTCTAAAATAGAAAGACAGAGACACTGCAGATGAGTTCAAGATATAGATGACAGACATTGGATTGATTCGTTGCATGGTTTACGGGAGTACATACTTGTGTCTTGTTTTTTTATCTTCAAAAAATAATAAAAAAATTAAAATTTACACTCACCAATGGTACAGTGGTCCAAGAAATTACTTTTGGGCACTATGCTTTAATGGCACCTTCTTTTTTATGATCTCTTTCTCAATGCTAGAAATTGATGATAAAATGTAAATAAAATCGATATAAATGAAAATGAAAAGAAAAAAGGATCCCTTTACATAACTTCGCAAAATGATGCACTATACATATTTAATTCTAACTGAAACTGTTGATTTTGAAGCTGAAATTTAAATCATTTCTAAAAATTTCAATTTCGGTTCCTCTTTTTAGAGAAATCGAACCAATGATTCAACTCCACTTTTACTTTGGTTTTGAATCCTGGACAGATAGATAGATGTGTGGAATGTGGTTTTTTTCCTCATCTAAGGGCATGGTTTATTAATCAATAGTTTTCTTTATTCAAGTGTTAAGAGTAAAAATAATTCATTTCTCATCAATATGCTGAAAAGGAAATCAAATACTTGGAATTTCAACTGATAAGTTCTCATGTGACAATTTTTGTATTAGAAACACAAAAAAAAAAGGCCTCAATCGGCAAGAGAGTGGCAATTATTTCCAATTAAGTTGTTCATTAAGTGTATTTTATAATTTTAATTTTTCTAAAAACAAATTCAAGGATCCAACCGAAATTCGTATCTCAACAAACTGGCCATCAAGTGGAAACCTCTATGATTGCTGAGGATATGTACAAATGCAATGGTCAGAAAAAATATTGATAAATCTACAAACAAGGACAGAAAAGACAGGGCCAGGATAAGTGCAGTTGGAGACTTGTTTGTTAGGGTACTTATTTGGCTGGAAAATGATGTATCTTTATCTTTGTCTCTACTGTAGAATATTTCGTATTTTTTTTTTTTTATATATATATAGTTGATCAACACTTCAAGAGGCTTTACTCTCCTGCCAAGATGATGTGAGAATTTTTATTTGTTCATCTAAAATCTAAAATGTATACTATGACATCAGTTGGATTGGAATTCATAATTTGATTACTATATTGTGGACATGTAAGCATGCCATGTGTATTATTTATCGGAGAAAAGTTATACATTATACCAATCTTATTGTTATGATTTGAAATGATAAATCAATTATACAATTACATAAAATTAAAATTTTAAATTTAATTTGCATCTTTTTTTTCTCTAAATAATTACCATAAGAATGTCTAGAGTAGTTATCTCAAATAAAAATTGCCTAAAACAATACTAAAAATGAGATGATGGGAAGAACAACAAAGAGCTTTTGATAAATTTAAATTTAAATATGGAATTTGGTTTAGACCTGCACCTATCACTCGTTGGGCTTCAAGACTCCAAAATGACCAGCGCAATATATAGGAAAACAGGTTCTATTATGTTAAAAGGCTCAGGCTTGACCCATAAATAGCACATGATTCGGGCTACTTTGGTGAAAGCTCCCATGTCCCTGCTGCTGGACTAGGGAGGTATTCAAATGTTTATGAAATAATATTAATAAGAGAAAATTACACCCCTTCCCCCTTTTTTTAAAATATTTATATAAAATATCTCATTTTTTTATCTTTAATTTTCTACCCCTTTTTTAGTGTCATTATATACAAATAAAATTGTGTATTTTATTTTCTCATTACTTTTTCTATTTTTTCTCTGTTTCTTTCTCTTTGTTTTTTCTATTTTTGTTTTGAAGGAGTTTTGGTCGTTGGAGCTGCATTTGATCGAGGTGAGCTTTTTTTTTTTTGGTTTTGGTGGTTTTTCGCTGCATTTATTTGGTTCTTGATGGAGTTTTGGTCGCCGGAGCTCCATTAACAAGATCTTCTTCTTCTTCTTCTTATAATTTTATCTCTTTCTCTCTCCTCTTTTTTCTTCTTTAATTTTTTTGATACATTATTACTTTTTTTCCTCTTTATCTTCCTTTTCTTTTGATCTTTGTTTTTAATTTTTAGTTTCATATTTTTAGTTCAACTATGGTGTTGCTGTTGATGCTGATCTACAGACGTTTTTGTTATTTGCTGTTATTTATATGTTTTTTTATCTCATAATTGTGTCATATGTGTTTTTATCTTTTTAGTTGCCTGATATTATTTTTTTATGTGTCAGATGTGTTTTTACTGA
>CANYLF011524680.1:0-11853 GCA_948193215.1 Bocquillonia castaneifolia | reverse complement strand
TTTCAGATTTTCCGCAGAATAATTTGTGCACCGAACTTGGGTTGAAGAGTAAGAGCAACATTAGGAGAATGTTTGTAGGTAGGTGATAGTTCGAATAAGAAATGTTGCAAGATCAAAGTGAGTGCTAATTTAGCTTCAAGCATTGCAAAGTTCTGTCCGATGCATATTCTTGGTCCCCAACCGAAAGACAAAAATGAAGAAGGGTCCTTCGAAGCCTTCGAGATCCCATCAGAAAATCTTTCAGGTTTGAACTCTAAAGCATCTTCTCCCCATAGTTCAGGATCCCTTTGGACAATGTACAATGGCATCTTCAAGCTGACGCCTGCTGGAAGAGAGTATTCTCCAAGTTTAGTCTCCTTATGGATCGATCGAACAAGCGATGTTGGAGGGTATAATCTCAGGACCTCAAGCAGAATCATGTTCACCTGAAAAAATTATATTATATTTGATGAACAATTCATAGCAAAGAAGAGAAGCTGATGCAGAATTCCTGAACTTAAGGCAGATAGCTAGACTCACAGTTTTCAAGCGGTTCAAGTCATCGTAACCTGGTCTGTTTTTTCCAAGAAGTTGCAGAACTTCCTGCCTTGCTTTGTCTTGCCAATTTGGATGCATACTCAATAGAATCAAACTCCATGTCAACAAATTTGCTGTGGTCTCATGACCTGCAAAATATAATAGCTTGCATTCTTCTATGATATCTTCTCTTGACATTCCAACATTTTTGTTTTCATGAATCTCATCGTAATTAGACTTCAGTAACAGATTCAGCAAATCATTCTGGTCTGCTTTTCCTGACAGGACATCCTTCTCTCTATTCTCTATCAACCCTTGGAGCAAGGATCGAACTTTTCGGTGAATTTGCATCATTCTTTTGTTTATTTTTGTAGGCAAGAACCTGAAACATTAATTTCAATTCAGTATCTTTGAACTTAACAACAAATTTGACTTCATAGGCTGAGTAGAAGAAAGAATAGTACATAGAGAATTAAAAAAAAAATGAAAAACTAAAGCACCTTGGTAATAGAAAATTGAGAGTGAAAAGTGACTGTATAAGGAGTTCCCCTTGTTTCCTTTGCAGAGAGAAAATCAATCTGCCTTCTTCAAGATTGCTACCAAAAGCTGCTCTTGATATAATGTCACCTGTTAAGTTCTGAAACTCAGGTAAAACATCCACTTCAAAAGAGTCTGATGAGCCTATCAACTTCTCCCATTTCCCAACCATTTCTTCACAAGATATCATAAAAGATGGCAACATTCCCTGATAAATTTAATCAAAATAATGTAATAAATCCATCTAATCAAGGTTTGGGATAATATTGTTTTGCGTACGTGGAAAAATAAACGTTCCAAATAGAAATTAACCTTCAACTTGTCAACATGGAAAGCAGGGTTTATAATCTTCCTGTGCTTTGCCCATTTTTCTCCATCAATATTTGCAAGACCTTGCAAGAAAAACTTCATGTTTGGACCTACATCTGGCTTTTGAAATTCGAATTTTCTTGTCAATATTTCTCTTATTAGCTTTGGATCCATAATTATAACAGTAGGATTAATTCCTTGACAAACAGCAATTGGCCTCTCTGAAACACATCAAAAAATACTTTAAATTTTAGTTACGATCATGATTCAAACCTGAGAGCCTCAAGTTGATAAATTAGAAAAGTGGTAACATATATAGTCAAAATATTAATGGAACAGAAATTAATTAGCAGTTTGAAAAACACTCACTGCATGTCATTGCAAGTTCGTGAAGCGAAGGATCCAGGCGAGGAGCAATATCATGAGCTCGCTCCATCATGTAAGCCTCATCCATGGAGGCTAATTTTTTGGTCTCTTCATGTCGAAGCCTGTGTGAGAGGACATGGATTCCTTGCTTTCTCAATTTCCTTTTTAGCATATTTGGCCTCCACCATAACGCATACACTAGTTTCACACCCAAAAACAAGGCTAGTTGAACACATGATAGTAATACAACAGCCAATAATGCCATTAATTAATATCACTCAAATTCTCCAATCGATTATATTGGATATGATTTAGTTTGTAATGGTAGCCTGCAGGTGGAGGGTCTTTATATTCAGGAGGTGAGAAATTTTTTCTATCGGTAGTCCCACAACTAGACAAGGTCATTTGACGTGTCCTTGTCATGCAGTGTTTGGAGTTGAGCAACTAAACTTGTAATTATTCTTATGTTTGATGTCGTAAACGCCACGATCATCTTCTTAAGAAAATATTGTACGCAGTACGTTTATAATGGGAAAAAAAGTTAAATCAATTATTTTACTTTTAATATTCAAAGCTTCTGGAATTTGAAATTAATGTCACAATTATATATATTACGTTATTTTTCTTACTGTGACAAGTAAACAGTATGTCTGCTGCTGTTTTTCTTTGACTGTGATTCATGAATATAACAAAGGACGGTTTTTTGCTTCCTGTTAAGAAAATCTATTAGTTTTTACGACAAATGTTTTCATCTTTTATAGGCTTAACGGTCCATCAATCTCTAATGAGATGTGATTTTTCCACAAATTTCTAGAATTACCTCATGTGTCCTGCTAAATAATTACATAACGGTCTCCACAAGTAATGAATATTTGATGTTCGAATTCTCTCCTTGACTTAATAATAATAATAATAATAATAATAATAATAATAACAATTATTATTATTATTATTAACCTAATGACGGACCTAAATACATAGATGGCCTGCCCCACCAACTTTATATGAATGTCCACACCACCCCTCAACCATAGACTCCGACAAAAAAAAAAATAGAAATCGAAAGGAAGATATCTGTTTGTCCGTATGTTAACATTAAATGACTTTTCACTATACAAAAATAATTATGTGCAATCAGGAGTTTAGTTTTCATTAATCCAAACATGAAACATCACTAAATTCTATACAAAATAATTATAGTGCCTTGATTTTATACTTACGTTTTTATATATTGTTTATCACCGTATGATAAATATGTTTAAAATCATAGGATAATGATAAAGATGAAGTATAAATAAAGTGTAGGAATAATAATAATAATAATAATAATAATAGACTAAAGTTAAAGTGAAGTTACAGAGGATTCCCACGCGTTTCTTCTTTTCTCTCGGTGCACGTTAGCACTTGCTAACATACACCATTTCTATGCGGAAGAAAAAAAGTAAAAACTTGATGGGTTCTTTTCATCTTTTACAAGATTTACAACAACAACTTACAGATCTCGATTCTCCTCAACATGACGAAGAGATTGATGATGATTTTGAAGAAATTAATCCAGAAATTGATAACAACCCAGATTCAGGAGCGAAAGAAAATGACGAATAGAAACCAGCATGGTCTAACCTTTTCAAGAACAATAAAGCCAAATCAGAAGATTGTAAGTTGAAGTTTGTGACTCCATGGGTGACTAATGGAACTAAAGTTACTCGTATTTGCAGTAGTGCAGTCAATTAAGAAGCTGAAAAAGTGGAAGTTTGTTCTAATTGGGGGAATTTATGGAGCTAACCCTAGATTCTTAAAATTAGATAGTTTCATTAGAAATCGATGGAAGCAATATGATCTAATTGATGTGAAACAAATCAAGATGAATCTCTTTGCCTTCATGTTTGATTCTGAAGAAGGTAAAATGTAAGCCCTCTCTGATGGTCCTATAACCGTTGATTAAAAAACCCTTGATTCTTCAAGAATGGCGCCAAAGAATGAGTTTCGATTTAGATGAGATTCGAGCAGTTCCTGTACGGATCAAGTTGCCCTATTTTCCATGGGAGTTTTGGGGAGAAGATTCTCTTAGTGCAATTGACAATTTACTGGGTAAACCCCTATACATAGATAGATACACCTAATAGAGAAACAAATTGTCTTATGCCAGACTCTTAGTGGAGATGAGCTTACACAGTATTTTTCCTAATTCTATTTTTCTAGAATTGGAAAATGGAGCACAAATAGAACAAAGAGTCGAGTATGAATGGCGTCCACAGAAGTGTGATCTCTGCAAGCAATATGGACACTCAAAGAAAAATTGTTCCAAAAAGGAGAAACGGGTGTGGGTACTGAAAGCTACCACCTATGGTCCAGATGCTTTTATGCAAGTCACCAAGCCCGTACCAGAGCCAAACAATCCTACTATCGAAAGTAATCAGACTGTACAGAACTTGTAGAATGTTGTTGAGCAATTACCCGATCCTATCTTGGAAACTCAGATAATGGCAGCTAATATGATGATGAAGGGTTTCAGTTGGTGTAAAGTAACAGTAACAAGAAGAAGGAGAAGCAAGCTCAATAAATCAATAATGGAAGTAAACCTGCTGTTCATTATTCTGTGAATACTGTTGAACCTGTTAAGAATCCTACTCAATCTCGGAGGCCCTCAAAGCCTCTGGATAGAGGAAAATGCTGAGCAGCTGGAATATCAAAGGGTTAAATGACCCTCTCAAACAAGCAGAGGTGAAATCCCTGCTGAGGAGATATAAGCTTGATGCTATAGGAGTTAATGAGACTCGAGTTAGGGCTTAGAATATAGATACTATCTAGAATAATTTTCATTTAAAGGATTGGAATTTTATCACAAATCACAACTGTAATGAGTTAGGAAGAATTTGGCTCATGTATAATACAAATAAGCTCTCTGTGTCTGTCATTCAAGTTCATAGCCAATTATTACTAGTAAAGTTTTCTTGGGAGGAATTTCTATTATCTGGACCATTGTATATGGATTTAATAATATTGATGAATGAGTTGATATGTGGAATATGATGGCTACCTTTAGTTGCTCTTCTCATGATCTCTAGCTTATACAGGGAGATTTCAATGCTGTAATGGGGGAACGGGAAGGAGTTGGAGGTGTTATGCTAGATGATGATCACAGATTAGAACTTCAAAATTTTGTTAGTGCTGCTGATCTAATGGAGTTGAGAAGCTCTGGAATCTTCTTTACTTGGTGCAATAACCAAACTGGTGTAGATAGAATTTGGAGAAAGCTAATGCCATTATTCCTGCCCTAGTTCTCTCTGATCACTCCCCTGTGATAGTTCAACTTGTACATCAGCATTCTTATGGAAGGAAATGCTTCAGGTTCTTCAACTGTGAGAGCTCCTTCCCCCAGTTTCAGGATTTGGTTAAATCTGAATGGAATGTCGCAGATATTGGGTACACTGCCTTTTGCGTAATGCAGAAACTTAAAAGAATCAAGATTAAGCTCCAATGTCTTAATAGAGCTGAGTATAGTGATATTTCTCAACAGGTGAAAGATCACAGAAATAAAGTGGAGAGTTTACAGAGAGCTCTTTAACTTGACCCTGGCAATGTAGAGAAGATGATGGAAGAAAGGGCTACAACTGCTGAACTAAGAATATTTCTAAGATTGGAGGAAAGTTTTCTTAAGTAGAAATCAAGAGTCCAATGGGTCCAATTAGGGGATGCAAACACAAAATTCTTCTTCAATGCCATTAAAAGAAGAAGAATGCAAAGTAGTGTTCCTTACTTGATCAACACTGAGGGGGTTACTGTCAATACTAATGAAGAGATTCACCAGAGCTTTACAAGTTATTTCCAAAGCATAATGGGGACTGCCATAAACTCTAGGATTCATATTAATCAGGATATGATTCAACAGGGGCCTACTGTTACTGAAACTGAAGGTCTTAGCCTCTTAGCCCCTATTACAGAAATAGAAGTTAAAGAGAGCTTATTCTCTATAGGTTCAGATAAAGCTCCAGGTATGATGGGTACAACAATTTTTTCTTTAAAGAATGTTGGAATACTGTCAAGAGGGACCTAGTTCTGACTGTACAGGAGTTCTTTTAGATAGGCAAACTTCTCCAAATGATAAATTTAACAGCTCTCACTGTCATTCCCAAAGTCAGTTTTGCAACTAGATTGAATGAATTTCGTCCCATTGCCTGTTGCACAGTCTTCTACAAGATTATTACAAATATCATCACCAACAGATTGAGACCCATTCTCCAAAGAATCATCTCCAACAATCAATCTGCTTTTATTCCGGGAGGGAAATTTCAGACAAAATTGCTTTATCCCATGAGATAGTCCACAACTATCACCTGCATAAAGCTCCTTCTAGATGCACCTTCAAAATAGACCTTCAAAAGGCCTACGATTCTGTTGATTGGGACTACATTGTAGAGGTACTCCTTGGCCTTAATTTCCCTTAATTTCCCTACTCACTTTATTACTCTTGTGATGGAATGTATTACCACTGCCTCTTATACGGTGAACTGGAAGAGGGTTCAGGGATCTATTTTCCAGCAAAAAATAGGGTTGGGATAAGGTGACCCTATGTCTCCCCTCATTTTTGTCTTATGTATCGAATATTTTTCTAGATGCATGAAGGGTATGATTGACAGCAATTTCCTTTTTCACCCTAGATGTAAAAACTTGGCTTTTAACCACTTAATCTTTGCTGATGATCTTTTGGTTTTTAGTGGAGAGGACTATAATTATGTGCAAATTTTTTTTATTCTTGAGCATTTTAAAGTAGTGTCTGGTCTAACTATTAATAATGCTAAAAGTCAACTATTTTGCTCTAGTATTGCTGATTCTGTCAAGTCTAGACTCATGTCTCTTTCCCATTTTCAAGAAGGATCTTTACCAATGAGATATCTGGGTATCCCACTCATAACCACTAGGTTAACTGCAACTGACTGTTAGAGTTTGATTGATAAAGTTGCTATGAGAATTGGACAATGGAACCACAGATACTTATCATATGCAGGAAGGCTTCAACTAGTTCAAGCTGTTCTTTTAAGCCTTCATACTTATTGGGCCACTGTGGTGATTCTCCCAAGGAAAGTAGCTATTACTATTGAAAAAATATGCAAAAACTTCCTCTGGTTAGGTTCAGCTTCTGAATATACAAAGAGCATGGTTGCTTGGCATGATATATGTAAATCCAAGGATGAGGGGGGAGGGGGGTTCTTAATATAAAGCCAATAAGCTTATGGAATAGAGCAGCAATGTGTAAGCTCATTTGGAAGATTTTACATAGTTCTAACTCTCTTTGGAGTTAGTGGATTCGCTCAAACAAGTTGAAAGGGAAGAGTTTTTGGCAAGTTAATCCCAATGCTGATTCTTCTTGGATTTGGAGAGGTTTACTGAAAGTTAGAAGTGAAGTGAAACCTTTTTTTCAATATAAGGTTGGCAAGGGCAACACCTTTTCCTTTTGATTTGATCTGATTTGATCCATGGGTAAATGGAGACAGTTCCAGAGATTTAGATCTCTAAGTCTAGAATTAGCAAGAATAGTAAAGTGGCTAATAGACGGAGTGGTGCTAATTGGAGTTCACCAGTTACTCAAAACAGTATTCATACAGCAGCATGGAGTGTAGTTAGTTCAAAAGTGTTAACAGAGGAAAATGATAGAATTGTGTAGAATGGGAAATCTAATTTCTCAATCAACTCTGCTTAGTAGTGTTTGAAATAACAAGGACTTGTTGTTAGTTGGACTAAATTGGTTTGGCATAAAGACAATATTCCCAAATATAGCTTCATCCTGTGGTTAACTTTAAGAGGGAAGTTGAGAACCAAGGACAAGCTTCATCAGTGGAAGTATGTTACTAACAACCTTTGTGTGTTCTGCAGTAACCACGTTAAAATAGTGAATCATTGTGTCTTTGAGTGTATTCACTGTCATTATAACTAGAGTAAACTTGCTAGTGCAGGATGTTTCCCAGGAAGAATTAAGACTTGGACCCGTTTAATCTCCTAGTTCAATTCTAAGGTGCAGAGGAAGAATCAATTCTCCAACTATAGGAGATTGGTGGTAGCAACAGCAGTATACCATATCTGGCGTTCCAGGAACAACAAAAGTTTTTCAGGGGGTTAATCTCAATTTTGCTGTTATTTTTCAAGCTATTTGTTCTATTGTTTCCTGTAAATATATGAATAGAAATGTGAATAATAGAGTGTCCAATAGTTTACAGAGGTTACAGAGTTTGTATTGAACTATCAGAGCAATCTCTTTGACTGTTTTTCTCCTTTCTTTTTATAGTAAAGACTCTTTTTTGGTTTTCCTAACAAAAAAAAAGGTATAGTAAAAATATCAAGTTACCGTATCCCTACGCCCCCAACATCTATAAGATATGTTAGTTATATATTTTTACCCCCATTAAAAAAAGCAACAAAAGAAAATTCATTAATTAATTATTATCAAAGATAAAGGCATGTACCCTTCCAAAAAAAAAGGGAAAGTACACATAAGTATATGTCCTGTAGTTTCATCATTTTTCACTTAGGTATCTTATAGTTTGTTTTTGACAAATAAGTATCTTGTAATATGTATAATCATTACACTTTAATACTCTTTCAACTAATATGAACTAATATCATTAATTGTTTTATAATATAAAATTAATATGATGTAAAATTTAGTTCTATAATATTGTGTTAAATGAGTTACCATCATGTTAATCATTAAAAAAGTTTAAACAAATTTTATATTTATTTAAAAATATACTTACTTTATTCTTAATAAAATTACTTTATTCTTAATAAAAATAAAAATTTTTCTACAAAAATAAAGTGATTGAAAAAGTGTTAAATCATTTAAAGAATAATTTTATCACTTAAAATACACATTATCTTCATGATGGATTATAAAAAAATTAATCATACTAGTTGAAAGGGTATTAAAGTGTAATGATTATATATACCACTTGATACTTATTTATCAAAAAAAATCACGAGAGACCTAAGTAAAAAGTAATAAAATCACAAGATACTTATTTGTAATTTAAAAAAAAAAGGCATGTTAATTAGATTATTTGTAAACGTCAGTTTGGAATTCACCACGTGTAAATAAAAGCTTCAAAGGTTTGCTTTTTATGTACACCCACTAAGAATTTGGTTTACTCACTGCTAAAATTAATCACTATACTTTTTTTACGGATATTTTAATTTTTATTATTTTTAACTTATGAAATTTCTATATATGAGAAGATCCGTAAAAGACTCAAATTATATAAGAATTTCCTGGAATAGTAAACGTGTATATCCCTCATATATACCTTCATTCAGTGCGGGTAAGTTAACACCTTTCCTTAAAAAATGAAAGAAAAAAGGGGGAAAAATCTGTAAAACCAAATATGATGGTAATAGAAAAAACTTTTGGATAGTATATATTTCTAAACATATATGTTGCATTTATATTAGATTATATCAATTAATATGAAGCTGGTAGAAACATATGGCATCCTAAAAAGTAAAAACCACCAGTTCAAAAACCGGGAATGAATCATCTAAGAATAGTTCACTTCCATTTTTTTACGGTTTAAAGTTAATTATTTTCGTGGTCCAGCTTTGATTTTTTTTACAGGTTGATTTCAATTCTTAATAATTTAAATTTAATTATTTAATGCTTTGATTTATTTATGTTCTAACTTTTTTTGAATTGTATTCATATTCTAATTTAAAACTTAAAAATTAGACATGCCAATGATATATCAATTTATAAAAATATAAAATATTAAACTTATTTATTAAAAATAACTTAAAATTTAAAGTAAAGATAACCTAAAAAAATACAAATGATGGCAAATAAGAAACTTGTGTATAGATATATATTATTGTATCAAAGCCCAATTGCATATATATTGCTTAATGCAATCATTCACGCCTAACATTAATATATTAAGCCATATATATATATATATATATATATATGGCTTAATTACTAAAAAAAATACTCAAATTTTTTGGCTTTTAACAGTTATATCATAGATTTTTAATAATTACACAGTAAATGTTAACCTATCAATTCTATTTCACACATACTATGTAGTACTCACTCTAACAGGTAAAAAAATTATTGTGTGACTCATTGTATCAGTTTTTTTAAAAAAATAAAAAAAAGTTAAAGTAATAAGTTGAATGTTGTATTAATTAACTGTAAAAGTCAAAACATACTTTATTTATTTTTTAAAACTATATGTTTAACTTATTGTCAAAATTAGAACACATAATTTAAAATAAATCAGTAGATTTTAGTTTTTTTATTAGGTAACCAACATTTGATATTTTGAATCAATTTGTCTTTAAAAAGATTAAAAAAAAGTAGCTAATAAGCTACGATGATATTATATTGGCTAAAAATAATCGCAGAGTATTTTTGAAAAAAATATTAATAAATTAACATTTGTTATGTAATTATTGAAAATTTGTGATATAATTATTAAAATTCAAAAAGTTTGGGTATTTTGGATGATTAGGCCTTAAAACACTCACTTTTGACTAATGGAGATCTTAAAATTATAGAATTTTATATTCAAATCCCGGTTTATTATATTTTAATTGAATTGATAGGATGTTTGTTATTAATTTGAAATTATCTAGTTCAAATCAACTATATTAAGTCATCTTTGATGGTAAATTAATTGAATGAATATATAGAATGTCAATTAATGTGAAATTATTTTATACTGTAAATGTGTTTATCGAAATGCATTATTTGTAAATTGATTATTTGATTGTCAACTGTAGGTGAGTTGATGATGTTGAGCACTATTATTGTTTAAACCATATAGGGGGAGGGGGTGGCGCGCCTGCCTGTGGGGGGCCAAGAGATTCCGGCTCAGTGCTCACAAAGGTTAAAATTGATTGACAATTACTCAAGCTCTGTCGTCTACATATACTTTTTTTTTTATTTCATTAAAATTTTTAATTTGATATGTTTATCTTACATGCATGTTATTACTTTTAGGATATGCCAAATAAGCTTATTTGGATTGGAATACCAGACGATCGGAAAATGACAACTATTTTGTTCACATCTAGGTGGGGGAAGAGGAAAATTTTCCTTTTATTATATACATGTATAATATAGATTTTAGAATATTCTAAAATCATAATAAATTATCATTTTTAATTTATATATAAATAATATAATTTTTTAAACATCATTCATTGATCCCACTAAAAAACTATTACTTAATTAATAAATATTATTAATGGGACTCCAATAATTACATCCAAAACAATATTATGTCATTTTTATTCTGAACAAAGAAAAAACTTCGATTAACGAACTGACCTTCTCTGATCAAGTTGCATCGCATCGCAATACTGTTGGTGGACCTCTTATCTAGTACGTTATTTGACTTATTGCCAATTCTCATGAAATGATAGAATGTAATGGTTGCTTCAACTATAGTCCATGTTGTTATAGCAAATGTATTGGTTGCTTCACCTGCAAAGTAAAATGATTAACTTAATTGGATTTCTCTTTCACACACACAAACACATGTTTGTACCCATGTTTTTTTGTTGTCATCCAATATTTTAAAGTTCTTCTCAATGACAATGAGGTGATAGTCTCGATCAATAAATCACCTCTTCTCTGCGTCATTTTCTGTTAGCATAGCCTTCTCTCCTTTTCTCAATAAAAACCAAACTTACCATGCCGTCAAATCACGATTCAAATACTGATTTGATCAATTTAAAGACAATAAGGTAATTTCTTTGATGTTTTGAAATTATTTAAAGTTTATACCCGGATTTGAACCGGTTAATTAACCAGTCAAATTGATTCCGGTTCAACTAAGAATTTCGATTTTCTTCTCCTCCAAACTAAACCAGTCACTAATTCTCAATTGAACCAGTTTGGTTTTTGAAACCATGCATTTTAGCATTGCATCGCTTGTCTTTTAAAATGACAACTAAAAATAAAAAAAGACAAAATTTTAAGTTGACTAATATTTAGAAAATGAAGGTAGTAAATAGAAAATATGAACTAACTAATTGAAAAAAAAAAACAGAAATTAGAAAAAAAAGGGAGCGTAATAAAATAAGACATGATTATCAAGAAATATCTAAACTTTTTGACAATTACATCATAAA
>CANYLF011524173.1:0-11588 GCA_948193215.1 Bocquillonia castaneifolia | reverse complement strand
GTTGATTGAGTGATAGTTTTGTGCTCTTAGATTGTTGAATTGATAGTGGATGATTTGGATGGAATTTTTATATTCATTAAGTTAATATGCTTTTGGTAGAATGAGTTAATATTTGGAAGTTGATTTTCTTTGGATGTTGAATTAATGTGTTTTTAATTGGACTGAGATTTTATGAATTGGTTGTGAAGTGAATTGTCTTTGTGAAGTATTGTAAAGTGAATTGGTTGTGATGTGTTGTGAAGTGAAATGGTTGTGATATGTTCTGAAATAAATTAATTGTGATGGTTTTATGCCTCACATATATGTGAAATTTATGAGAAAGAAGGCTGTGTGCGATATTAAAAAATATATATATTACCTTTCTCACAAGTGAAAAGTGGCTGTGTGCGATATATATATATATATATATATTTCTCATAAATTGAAAGGTGGTTGTGTGCGGATATATTACCTTTCTCATAAGTTAATCATTTATGTTTGGAGTTTGGATGATGAAACTTAGTAATGTATTATTATTGAAATTATGAATTTGTGAATTGGTGAGAAGTTGAAGGAATTGAGATGACAAGACTGCTAATTAATTTTCAATTTAATTAATTGAATTGATCAATTTGGTCCGATTTTGAAAACACAAAAGGTTATTGTAGGATGACACATTAATAACTCACTTATAATTTCATAAGTATTAATTATTGAAAAAGTAAAAAAAAAATATATATATATATATAATTAAAGGTTGAGATTTATAATTATCAAATAGAACATTTTAAAAATAGATCGGATCATTATATAATTATTCCTCCTAATAAAAAGCAAAAACTAAAAAAAGAAGTTAAATAAAAAAAAGCATTATATAATGTCACTGCTTACATATAAAAAGTGAAGGCAAAAGGTGCAAAAAGCCCTTTATCTTTTTCACGGAGAATGTTTAAGTCTTTAAACTTTTTTTTTGACTCAAATAGTCCCTTAACGTGACAAATCACATATCATTTAAGCCCTTCCATTAACTCCCTCAGTTGACAACGTTAGTAGGATTTGCAAAGTTCAGAAAAATCCCTAAACTTTTTAGCAAGGTGCATTTAAACCCTTTAAAGATAATTTTTATCAAATAAACTAAAAATTTTATAAAATATAATATCACTTATTGTTTATTAACAAATTTGACTTTGGAAAATTTATCATTAATAATTTAATTTTTATATAAAATATAATAATTTGAACTAATAAAATAATATAAATGTATTCATAATGATCATTTTATTTCTATCATAATTGATATTGTGATATATTTTTTTCTGTTTCAAAAAACCTATAATATCTTTCAATTACACTGAGATTAAGAAAATCAATAGCGGCTTGTATTTTTCCTCTTTTACATTTTAGTATTAGAATAAGAAAAAAAATCAGTGTTAAAATTTAAAATTTTACTTATTTTCACAAATTATTAATGAGAGTATATTAGAAAATTTAAGTGAAAAATATTCAAATATATTAATTTTTTTGGGATATCAAATTAGAGTGAGAACTATCAACTCTTTTTAGTACAGATAAAGTAATTATCTTACTAATTTTTTTATTAAATTTATAAATAAAATGGGAATATTAAAAAAAATATTTTTAAGTATATATTCTTTTGTATTATTTAAAAATAATATAAATTTAAAATTAAATATACATATACTTATTTTAAACCTAAAATATCTAATTATTATTTTTATATCTATTTTATAAAATTTTATATAATCGTTAATAATAATACTTAATAAAATATGTATGAAAAATGTGTAAAAAAAGTCCTTCATTTTTCATAGAAAGCACTTAGGTTCTTAAACTTTTTTTGGTTCAAATAGACCCCTAACGTTACAAAACGTAGGTCATTTAAGCCCTTTTATTAGCTAAAGTTAACAGAAAAACTTAAATGACCTATGATTTATAACGTTGGGGATCTATTTGAGTTAAAAAAAAAAAGATATAAGAGCTTAACACTCTCTAAAAAAGGTGAAGGGCTTTTTTTTCACCTTTTACCAAAAGTGAAATGTCTTTTAGAAGAAGGGGGTTTGGGGATGGGGTTCCTTAGCTTATTAAGAGCAAGTCCGACGGTTTTCTCTATTTCACTCCTCAAATTATTATAAACAATACAATATTTACCTCAAAATTCATGCATATTCTACTTTTTACATACTATTTAAATAAATAATTCATTTATTTATCTTGAAAAACATAATTTTTTTAGGACTCCAATCGTTGCTCCATGATTTTAACAACCTACATCCAATTTTTCTCTAAATTAACTCTCCAACATAATTTTTAAGATACAATTTCAAAAAAAATACTATTCTACTAAAGTGAATAGAGAAAAAAAATAGCTAGTCGCTTAGACTTGTTCTAAGTTATTAGGACACGTAAAGAGTCTTCCCTATAAAAACCACAACACGTGAGAGGGCACAATGTTCAAGACCCTCCCTCCCCCCTAATGCTATCAAATATCTATTCCTCCTGTGTCCTTTTCAATGGCTTCTGTAATTTCTGTTTTCTCCTTTGTCTTTCTAAATTTCTATTTTCTTTATTTCTTACTATTATTATATATATATTAAATTACTCTTTCTTGAGAGAGTAAAAAAAAAGAGTATTGTAATTGTGGGTGTCTCTTGTTCTTGTGAATGTGGTCCCTTTCTCCTCATCTCCTCAGATTTTATGCCCCACTATCTATATACACCTTTTCATTCTCATCTTTCTATGCTGCCCCTTTTTATTAGTATTTTTCCATGTAACTCTGGAAACTGAGTAATCTTGAAAAAGGCTAAGGAAAGATAATTTTTTTGTCAAAAATTATTGGTTGTTTGTAGACTGACATTTGAAGGTTAATTATTGTATAAATTAGTACTATCATGTGAGTTTTGATATGATCAAGGTGCATTATAATACAATAATAATTAGGATTTTCTGCCGCTAAGGTCAAGGAAATGTTTGTCTAGGACCTAATATTCCAATAAAATCGATATAGATAGGTATATATTCTTCTAAGTTGGAGCCGCTCTTTGTTAAACCGACTCATACGAACCCAACCACACTTGCTTTACAAACTCAACCTGTTTTAAACCATGCATATACGTGAGCGGATGGGTTAGCATTTACTGTTCAAAATTTCATCCATTAGATTTTAAGTTTAGTAAATTATTTTAAAAATAATGGATAGAGATTTTAAACACTAACGTGTGTAAAGATATAATTAAATATTAAAATGTTAGAATTTTTAACTGTTCGTTGTGAGTATTTATTGTCGACCATTCATCATTGGTTATCCGTCAATATTTCAATTATAACTACTTTACTAAACAGATCTTTAAGTTGGGAATTTCCACGAGAAGATGTAAATGTTTCGACTCTGAAATAGTGTCACAAAATTTTGACAAAAAAAAAAAAAAAAACAAATTGAAATAGTACCAAGAGGTGGAACAATTTGAAGGTAAATGAGTGAGAGTTAGGCATAGCTAAAATATCTCCAGCCCCCTATCCTTGTCCTTATGGCTCTACCTCTACATTGAACCAAATCTAAGAAAACAGGTGTAATTTTTTTTTTCCTCAAAAAAGCTTGTTACAGTAATGTTTTTGACAATTCACTTGAAAATAATTTGAGCCATCATACTTTATATATGCCATCTTTAATTTTCAAATTCTATGCTAAATTTCTCAATTGATGTAGTCTAATTATAAGATATATATGTAGATAATATGAAAGTTTTAAATTCGTACTCTCTTCTCTAAATGAAAAAAGAAGTAGTTCGATAATTAAAATTAATTTCGTAAGATACTTTAACTTTGATTTTTTTTTTGTTTGGTGAAAAATAAATTGATTGAATAAATAAAAATAAAAGATTAAAGTGCACAATATCAATTGAATGTGAAGGACTCTGAATAATATTTTTAAAAATACGAAGATTGAATAATGTTTTAAGGAAAAAAATTACAATCTTTTTATAGATGAATATAAATCATAAGTGCACTTGTCCAAATTATGAATTTTTTTTTCTAGCGGAATGAATTATTATGGATTAATAGTTTAATGATTATGCAAAGAAAATGTCAAATCTGAACATGCACATTCTTAAACTCTTTATAGAGTATAAAAAGTAAAAACAAAATAATAAGCCTTGGATCCAACTTTATATTGTGTACATTTCTCCAAAAAAATACCTTTAATAATTCTAAAACTGTGCTGTTTCTGTTTTTTCTCTATCTCCGACTGTTAAATATGAGAAAAATCTAAAGGAGTTTTTATAAACGGTAAAAGTTTGTGTGCAAATTTTACCAAAATCCAAAATTTTGGTAGCTATATGATATATCCCTTTCTATTAAATATTTAGCTGACACATAATAAGTGTGAAAGGGATGCATGACTGCCTACATTAATAAGAACCCTTTTGTCTAAAGAGGGATGAGTTGTGTGATACATTGATAGTATTTGTACTTCTCTACTCTTTTCTCTATACTATCACTAATAATATCACTATAATCATATCAATTAGAGGTTGAAGTTCTATAAGAACCCTTTTTTTTTCAATTTTTTTTATTTTAAAAATATTTAGTGATAAATTTAAACAAATAGAATTAAAAATGTTCTCATATTCATTCTTTAAAAAAATAAAAGAAAATATTTAAAAATAGTAACCAAGTTAATCTAAAATATTCATCTTTAGTATTTATATAAAGGAAAACGAATTCATAAGAGAGTGGGCCGGTTAATGAAGTTTAGGGTGGTTTGGTTCATGTGATTGGCTAATAGAATTAGTTTCTAAGCATTTGTTTGGTTTGTACATTGTGTACTAGGATTAATAATCCTAGACTTAAGTTATCTCATGAAAAATGATTAACTAATATCATATTCCCCTGAGTAGTAGCTATGTCAGAAATATAATCCGGTGGTATTAAAAGAAAAAATTAAATTTAGTTCAAGTAAAAATTATTTTTATTTTGAAAAGAAATATAAATCCAAGATTTTAAAGATGAAAATGTGAGTTTTATCTTAAAGAATAAAAAAAAATATTTTTAAAAATTATAATTTCACCCCATGTGCTTATATTTTAGCGTAATTTTAGTGGAGTCAAATTTTTTATAACTATTAATATAAAAAAATTACTTTGAAGGGCTTAATTGAAAACAAAAAAATTAAATGGAGTCAATTGACCCCATTAAGATGTGTGTGGCATCACTATTGCCTCCCCCATGTCTTTTGTTAATCCTTCTTTCATGAGATTACTAAGTCTCGAACTCATATTTTATTTTCCAAAAATGACGTCATTAATTTTTTTTAATTTAGTTCCAAAAATAACCTTCCTTATTTAATTTATTACTTAACATGAGTACAAATTGCCAATCAAAATAAATATTCTTCTTTATTTAATTTAATTTTTGTGATTTTATTATTTTATCAATACACCTTACGTTTTTCAAAGGAACCTGTAAGTTTATTCAATATTCAGGATATCTGAAATAACAGGAGGAAAAGAATTCCACCACTCCGTAAAATCTGACAAAGAATTTGATGCTCTTGTTAATCAATGAGCAATAACATTCACAAACCGTCTAATAAAAATAACAGAACTACACTGTAAAGATGCTGATAAAGCCTTATAATCCGACACTGATAATCCTGTTAATTGATCTATCCTCATTAGGAGTCCTCAAAGACATCACAAAATTGAGGGAATCCATTTCTACATAAACTGAAGAAAAGTTGTCATCCTTAAGCCATTTCATCGCCTCCTTGCATCCCATTGTTTGGTTAGAGCTAAATCAAGATGACCTTTTTTCACAGGTATGAAAGCCCCTCCGCTGTCCCAAAACTTGACACTCTTTAGGCAGAGAATAGTGCAACATTAACATTGCATTTGAACTGGACAACAACCAAGGGAGACCATGATGGAGCACCCTCACTTGACTTAATGGATGAGGTTACGTGAGGAAATAATTGAGCCACCTGCCATTGAGACATGTATTGAAAAGCTTAAGTCACTGCCATAGCCTTAGGAGAAAACCCACTATTCACACAACAACATTCTGAAAATTCCAAATAACCCACAAAATCATGGCTACCTATTTGAGTTGATCTCCATCCAACAAATCCACACAAGCCTGCCATAAAACCAATAACGTTTACATGAGAATTCCATGAAATGTTAACTCCACCAAGGGCCCAAAAATCAGCAGGTAAAGAACACAAAAAAATGCGTATTCAATGGATTCATTTGCATTATTGTAGACAGGAAAAACATCATCAAAGAGGAATTTCTTGGCTTTTAACACTGATTTCGTTGGTATAATACACCTGAATAAATACCAGAGTAGGTTTTTGAATTTCAAGGGAACCTTGAGAGACCAAATTGCTTGCCAACACGTTGACGGAATAAGTTTGATTTCTTGCTTATGATTCCAATTAAGGAAGTTGCAAGCACTCTTAACTGTGTACAAACCTTTCTTTTCCCACTTCCAACACCAAGAATCCTCATCAACTAACTTACTAAGAAGCATATGAAGAATCACTGAGGCTAAGTCTAAGAGAAATAAATCATGAATCAGAGTTGCATCCCACCCGTGACAACTTGAGAGCATCAAATCCTAAACCCATAGATCAACTGTACCTATGGGGTAAAGCCCCATAACATAAGAATCATCAGTACAGTCAACCTATGGATCACCCCAAACACGGATATATCTACCATTGCCTATTCAAACTTTGAAGTTGACAACCACCCACTGAAACTTACCTAGCTTCCCAAATGCTTCTTCAAGAATAACTTGGGTTGGCACTAACTTTTCTTATAGGAAGTTACTATTAGGAAAATATTACAGCTTAAGAAATCAGCCTACTAAGGAATTCGATTGACAAAGTAACCTCTACCCCTATTTGCCCAATAAAGACAGATTATGGAAGTGTAGTTTCCTAAAACCCAAGCCTCCAATCTTCTTCCGGACACGTATACGATTCCAACTAAGCTAGTGCATACCCTTACCACTGTCATTCCCTCTAACCCACGATTATGAGTTCATCATCTGTTCAAGCTCTGTACACAAATCTAAGGGGATAAAAAAAAATGCTCATAGTAAACCTAGGAAGCACTTGGAGAACATTCTTAATTAAAATCTCTTTCCCGGCCCTAGATAGAAGCATGTGTCTCCATCCATTAACTCTCCACCAAACCTTATCTTTAATGAACCTAAAATTCTCATTCTTCTTCCTACCCACAAAGGAGGGAAACCATAGATGAAGGTCATGGTCCGATGTCTGACTAACTCCAAGAATTGAACAAATAGAACTAATCACATTAGTTTAAGTATTAGGACTAAAAGAAATAGAAGATTTCTAGAAATTGATGATCTGACTTAAAGCATGTTTATACACCTGAAAACAATCCTTGATATCTCTAGTCTCTTTTTATTAACTTTAAAAAAGACAAAGCTATCATCGATAAAAAAAAATAAGTGTGAGATAACAGGAGCATGTCTAGCTATACGACACCCATGTATTACACCTAAAGATTCATGATAATTCAGCAATGAGGAGAGACCTTCAGCACAAATAAGAAACATGTATGGAGAAAGGGGATTACCCTACCCAAGACCTCTTTCCATAATGATAGGACTTGTCTCATGACTACTTGTAAAAATCATATATCTAATAGTCGAAACATAAAGCATCATCAATCTGACCCCAGCTAGATGGGAATCCTAATTGGATCATCATCTCCTATAAGAAATGTCATTCAACCCTATCACACACCTTACTCATATCCACTTTTAATTAAGGCAACAAATCTCTCATTGCCTTAAGCTTTTGGTGGAGAAATGCCCAATTTCATAGGCAATAAGGAAATTATCCATCATTAAACGTCCTGATAAGAAAGCATTATGAGACACATAAATTGTATCCAACACAACCAACCTCAATAGATTATCAAGAACCTAGGCAACAATCTTGTAAAGAACAATGCATAAAGATATAGGGCGTCAAGCCGAGACTCTAATATGATTTAATTCTTTAAACCCGAAGGAAATTGAAAGTTAGAAATAAAACCCATGCAAGCCAAAACCACATCATCTCTAACTATCTCCCAATAATGCTGGAAAAAATCCCAGACTCATCATATCGACCCCTAGTGGCGTATCCAGATTCAAGGAAAACATGGTTAATTTAATCTCCTTCAAGGTAACATGACTGAAGAGACTTTCTACATGGCTTTGGGTTACCTTGCGATCGACATAATTAAGAATACCAGCCATAGAACTTTGATGAGAAGAGAAAAATTAATGAAAACAAAAGACCAAAAGATCATCAAGGCCGTAGTCCCGAGTTTGACAATTTCTAGAATTGTCTTTCAATTGAAAGTTAAATTTACATTTTCCTTGCATTAGCCCTAACATGAAAAGAATTAGAATAGGAATCCTAAGACTTTAACTAGTGTTGTTTTTCTCTCTACTTTCAAAAATCGTTCTGATTGTCCAGGAGAGCTTTATGATTGTTACTAGTAGCAATAAATTCCTGAACCGAATTTGCATCAAGATTACCCTTGAATTTATTAAGACGAAATAGAATTGCTCTCAATTGATTCTTGTATTTCAACTGAACCTCGTCTCGCTAACTTAACAACTCTATTCCACACTCCTCAATCTTATCCAGAATTGAATTGGATAAAGATTGAGTCCAACTCCTAACAATAACCTCTTTACACCCAATCTTTTTAAGCCATGCATTTTCAAACCAGGATTTTATTGGATTATGAACTTGAGTAGATTTAGGAAACTAAAGAAAGATATAGGTATGATAGAAGTGACCAAGTATTGTCCCATGATAACAAATGATCCAATTCGTTAAGGCAAGCACTCTACCTAAATGTTCCTGAATCCTACCAAGGGTCCCTCTACCCCTCTCCTAAGTAAATTGAAAACCCCACTTGCCAATATTCGAAAGCTCGCAAGATTGAATTGTATCTCTGAAATAGGAAATTAGGGAGTCAAAATGCCAACAACCACCTTTCTTTTCTCTAGCATGCAAAAGATCATTAAAATCACTAATTACATACCACGGTAAAGATTGCTAAGAATGAAAAAGATCTTTGAGAGTATTCCATGAAATTATTTTGTTGTTCCTCTCTTGGCAGCCATAGAAGCAAGAAAGTCGCCAGTATGAAAGCTCTTGATTACCAACTTCAACATCAATAAAATTAGCTGAAAAACCTAACAATAGAACATGCATGGAAGAAGTCCAAAACAACGCCAAACTACCATTATGACCCTGACTATTTACTACAAAATAATGAGAAAACCCGATAACTTTCTTAACCCGTTCCAACTTCTCCCTTTGAACCATAGTCTCTACTAAGAAGACTAGCATAGGCTTATGATGGAACACTAAGTCATCTAATTCTTGAATTAATCATGGATTTCCCATCCCATGATAATTCCAACTAGACTTCATCATTGGGGTAGGTGGGATTTCCCTACCAAGCCCACCTCTACACCATTTTTTGAAACATTAAACTCCTGAGTTATATGAGATTGTATGGCCTCATAAGAAGACCCAACATTTGAATTAGATGACCCACTCATCCTCCTCTTCTTACCTTCCATAACAAGCACTCCCTCTTGGTTAACTACCATTATGGAAGTCATACTAGTCAAATCCTATGAATCCTAGATTCCATGCATCTCTTGGGTCTTCTTTCCTTTAGCAAAGAATTGAATCTTGTCAGTCTAGTCATTAGTGACAAGATTATTTCAAAAATTCCCATGCAAATCTTCCCTATATTGACTTTCCATATTGTCATGGTCGACTCTTACCTCTGAACTATGAGCGTCACCAGAGCCTTCATTTTTCAACCATTTTTCACCAATACCCAAGCCTTGTCTAGTAGGAGAACCTAAAGACTAGAATCAAAAGAATGAACCCCATCATCTTCCAAGACATCAAACATTTTTTCATAAAAATTCTCCTAGTGACCAATCAAGCCATATAAAAAACAAAATTGAGGAAGCCTCTCATACTTGAAAACAATCCAAAACCATTCCCACCTTATTTTTAGTCTCAATCCAACTCTGATTCTCATGAAAGTCCTCCATAAGGAACCAAAATTCTTAGGATCTGATTCTAAATAAGAACCAAGGTAATTCCCAATGCTCTGTCCAACTTTCTCTGACATCATTCTAACTGGTAATTTGTGAACTTGGACCTAAATTTCCATCTCAATAATTTGAATATGGAGCAAATGAACACAACGTTCCAATTTCTTACCAAGAAAAACACTATTATTGAATGTCCAAGGCCCCATGCAACACCCTAATGAAGTCTTTAGTATGAAAAAACTAAAAGGCACCATTGCCCACTTTTTTTATGAAAACTTCTTTCACTTGTAACACCCTTAAAAAAATAAAAATAAAAATATTTAATAAAAATATTTTGGAGGATTTATAAATATTATTTAAAAGAATTTTTAAAATTTAATCCAGAGGTATTGGTAAAAAAAATTATTATTATTGTAAAGATTAAAATGTAATTTATAAAATATATAAAGGTTAATATAATAATTAACCATAAACATCATTATCATTTTTATTATTTTTATTATTATTATAATACATCATCATCATCTTTATCTTTATTATTATTATTATTATTATTATTATTATTGTAAGTTAAGAACCTACCTCCTACGATGGTTTTACTTTTTATATTATATATATATATATATATATATATATATAACTCTCTCAAATTTCTAACTCCCATAACTTTCACATATGGAGTTAGGATCATATGATTTTAGTTTCTACGGACTCCTGGTCTCTCCACCTTCATTTGAAGTGGTATATTACTGGGTTTTACCTGGTGAAATTTACAGATCTAAGATAAGAAATTCTAAACAGAAATTCTCAATTTAAGTTAAATCCGTATATTATTTTATAAATCTGATTATATATCTGTAATATAGAGCTTGAGAGGAGTCTGTTGGTGTTTTCAGAATTTAATTCTGACACCGTTTGTATAGGTGGGGTCCCACAGGCTATTCACGTATACATACTGTTCATACATACGGTACTGTTCATATATAAGGTTACTATTCACAAGTTACTATTCATGAGTACTATTCATCGACAAATTATGCCGAACTCGATTTTTCGTGCTGATCTTAATGGTGCAATCGAAATCTAAAAATTAGATGCCAGTAATCTTTAAAAACCTTTTTATATAATTTTAGCAGTGTTTTTAAATAAATAATTTGAATAATAGTTATGTCCCAAAAATTAGTAAAAATTATGTTGAACATGAATTTGTATAGGTTTTGGATAAAGAGCATCAGAATTGAAGCAAATGGAAAGTGATCGATAGTCAGGTGAGGAAATAAGTATTTTTGTGTGTGTGAGGGTACCCTGGTTGTACCCCTGGATTATTGAGTTTTGCATGCTAATTGTTGGTATGTATTTGTTGTGTGACATAGATATAAATAGGTGGATTTAATTATTATGGTATATTAAATCAGTAACTAATTAATTAATTAAATTTGGGTATATTAAATGAAAAATTTTCGTGTGTGCTT
>CANYLF011523508.1:0-15778 GCA_948193215.1 Bocquillonia castaneifolia | reverse complement strand
TAGTTTAGTAACAGTGTCAATTGATTGTGTGTTAATTTTCTTATTATAAAGTTAGATATATTGATTTAAGATAATGATAAATATAATTAGTTGTACTATTTTGAAGGTTATTATGACTATAAAGAACTTCAAACCAACACTAAAATCTAAAAAAAATAATTTAAAAAAACATCAATATTATAGTTTTTTAATTTCGCCAGTAACAGGTAATGTCATTTAAAAATATAAAATGTATAATTTACTACAATAATAATTTTAATAAAATAATTAATATCAATAAATTTTTATGAATAAAAGGATAAATTAGAGCCTGATATCTTTTTTGTTCATTAAAAAATAAGAAACTATATATTTAATAATACAACATATGTTTTTTGTTTAATATAAAACCCTTTTAATTAGCATGATTACATGAGATAATATTATTTATTACTTTATCTATAAATAAATACATAATTATTATAATCTTTTTATATATCAAAATATCTCACTTTATAATTCTTTTTATTTATATTGATGTAAAATTTTTAAGTATGTAAAATAATTACATTTCAAAATATATATTAAATATACCACTTAATTTAAAAAAAACTCGCAGCACCGTGCGGGTACCGTACTGGTTCTAAATTATTTAGACAGGTTTGCAAATTGAGCATTCTTCAATAATAGTATTAAGATAATTTTTAATACAATAATGGTATTGATTAATATAATTTAATAAAGCATATTTGCTGCAATTGCAGATTACGTAGATAATCACAAGATTGTCTTCCCAGATATCCTAGTCTCCATCTCCATCACATCCCTATATTTTAAAACCTTTCTTTATTTCATAGACTAATAAATTAAGTGATCTCTTGGTATATATTCTAATCCACGAAAATTAAATCACACATTATTTAGAAAAATATAATGAATATAACAATGTTAATTCTTATGGTTCATTAAATACTTCATATTTTAAAAAATTATTTGTCAAAAGATAAATTATTAAGAGTAAATATGCAAAGATCAATTTTTAAAAAATAATGAATTAAAATTGGAACAGAACTACTTTATGAAATATTAATGAGACTATGACTGCTTATCATCATTTAGGAACAAAGTTACTTCAAGAAAGAAATGACAAAAATGCTGGCCAAGGTTATATGGTCCAATTAAAAACCAAAGCTTAACTCAGCCTACATGCTTTGTACTTGATCTCTTTGAAGAAATTAACAACCGACTATGATACTAAAAAAATAATATAAAATATCATATAGCAATTAAAATAAAAAAAAAGAAAAGAAATACGTAAAATTACAGTACAACTCTCAAAATTAAGATCATTAATTTTATTGAATATTTACAACACTCATATAAACATATCTCGTTTGCATCAAGTATTGCACCATAAGGCATAAAAGTAGAAAATACACTACAGGTAACTAATTCTTTTCTTATCATACAAAATATTAACGATCAACCAATGGTATGTAAACTTTTTCTTGTACATATTTAGCCTTGAAGATAAATTATTTATTTAAATAATCTGATATTCAAATTTTAATTAATAAATTTCAATTATTTTGAATTATAGTGAATCAAACTATAATAATAATAAATTTTTAGCTTTAGTATAACTACGTTGTTAAAGAATCAAATTCAAAATTTTTACCAACAATTGTGTGTTAATTGTTGAAATGATGAAAATACAATGTGAATTTACTTGTCACTCTTAACAATTTTATTGAATTGAGGTCATCCATTTACTTTAAATTAGAATTAATTGGAATTTGTTATATTGCAGATATTAAATACTACTAAAGAATAACTCTTAATTTTTAAACTTTTAATTATAATTAAGGTTTTGTTTTGGAAAAAGAAAAAATAAAAGAGGATAGAAAAAATAATCTCAAAATTTTAGTTATATAAATTTAAAATCTCTAAACATTTTTTTATCCATTTCTTTTCCTTCTTTTTCTTATCTTCCCATCCCCAAAGAATGCCTAAAAATGTAAACACATCCAAATTTAATGAAAACCCTAATGGCAAGATAAAATGCAAGTAGACCAAATTGTTCGTGTGGCATCACAAATCTGGTTTTTATATTAAAAAAAAAGACAAGTGGATGATTTTTTTTTTTTTTTGAAGATACAAGTGGATGATTTTAACATGGCAAAAGGTACAGATGAGCCCCTAAGCTATATCGTCATTCTCAATTCATCCCTGAACATCAAAATGTCTCAATTAAGTTCTTTAACTTTTTAAATTGGTACAAATAAAACCTAACCCTAACAGAGACTAACAGATCTGTTAGTCTCATCATAATTAACTCATGAATTAAAAGAAAATAAATCTCCTATCATTTTCTTCTTCTAATAAAAATAATAATCCAACCAAAAAAAATAAATAATAATAATGATGATGATGATGATGATGATAATGATAATGAAAATAAAACAACCCAATCGTAATTTACAGAGAAAGGAATTGAAAAGGAGAAAAATAATGGAATACACTCCTCAACGCTATCGTGTCTTCTCCTTTGCCACCGTCACCATCTTCTTCCTCAACTTCTCCTTCTGTTTCTTCTTCCTCTTCTTCTTGCTCCCTTTTAATCATTCCCTATCATCGCCGCCGCACCAATAAACACCGATGCTCTTCCCATCGTCATCGTTATCATCATCGTTGTCTTCTTCGTATTCTCTTTTCAATGCTTGTTTCAAATTTGGTTTTATGATTTTGAGTTTGCTTTGTGTGAAATTGGTTGTGAGAAAAATTAGATCTGTAATCTGATTGTTGGTTTAACTTTTTGTGAAATTGGTTTTAGGAAAAAATTAGATTTGATTTGTGACTGTTGGTTTAAGAGTGATAATTGTTGTGGTAATGGTTAGGCGGCAGCAATTATGGTTATGGTAGTTGTTTTGAGGGTTATGGCAGTGTAGTGTCACTGTCTAGATAAGTTATGATTGTTAGTTTAAGATTGTGGGAATGGGTGACATGATAGTGATGATTGTAATTACAGGTTGTTTCGATGGATGTGGTGGCAATGCGCTGACAATGGTGGTTTTCAATGGCAATGGTGGTGGTGGTGTTGTTGTGTTGCTGATTGAAGTTTGAACAAGGGGCTGTATGTTCTATTTGCAGAGCAGTGTCACGGTGGTGCTTAGAGTTATTGTAAAAAAATTGAATTTTAATTTGTTTAAATTTTATTATTAATGGTATTGAAACAATGGTGATGAAGTTTGGTGGGTTGTACTCAGATCATATTTTTTTATTTCTTAATTTTTTTAATTTAATTTTATATTTTTTATAATAAAGAAAAATGAGGGAGATATATTTGTACTGAACTAACTGATCTACGAGAGTCTCTGTTAAGGTTAGGTTTTATTTGAGTCATTTTAAAAGTTAAATGGCTTAATTGAGACATTTGAAGTTAAAGAATTAAAGTGAGAATGACGGTATAGTTTAAAGGCTTATCCATACCTTTTGCCTTTTAATATCAACTTCACATTTCATAGTATGACACGTGTCTTTGTTTCATGTAATATTATTATTTTATGCTAAAAAGAACAATCCAATCAAATGTGACAGCCTTTGTGTTGTTGTTGGTGGTGGAGGAGACTACTCTGTGTACTTCATCTTTCTTCCACGTGCATTCCACGTGTCACTTCTCTATCTCTTTCACCCTTATCATCTCTTTTCTTTTGCTGGCTTTCTTTTCTAATATTATTGTTTTCTATTTCCTTTTCTCTTTTCTGTTTGTTGCCCGGGAAAATTCCTGGGTTTTTATAAAGTTGTGAACTTTTATGTTCTGAGAATGAGTTTTCAATGGAGAAAATGGAAGTTTCGAGCTTGTTTATTTTCCCTTTTGATTTGAATTAATTTGTCACAGAATTCTGCTCAAGAATTTCACTTTTTAATGTAATTTTCTTATCTGGGTAGTCTTCCAAAATCTTCATATTGATTGACAGACAAATTTTTTTTGTTCTTTTTTTTTCTGATGTTTAATTTTTAAAGTTTAAAGTTGTAGTCCTTGTGAAATGGCACCAGCTGAAACGCTTGAAAACATGGAAAACAGTAAAGATTTGCTTCAAAGATTGATGTCATCAAGAAATCATATGAACCAAAGGGTATGTGAAGAGACAGAAACAGAAGATATAGAGTTAAGTCTTGGACTTTCTTTGAACGGTAGATTTGGAGTAGACCCAAAAGCAAAAAAACTTACCAGATCATCTTCAATTCCTGATTTTATTAGTACCCCAACAAAGCAAAGTTCTGGTTTTATGGTGCTACCTGTAGTGAGTAGTAGTAATAATAACAATAATGGTATTGGTAGCAGATTTTGTAGTAATAATGGCAGTACAAATCTTGTGAGGACTTGTTCTTTGCCTACTGAGACTGATAAAGAGTGGAGGAAGAGGAAAGAGATGCAGATGCTTAGAAGAATGGAAGCTAAAAGGAAAAGATCAGAGAAAGTAAGGAATTTAAAGGCAATTAAAGATGGAAAAGACAGCAACTTCGAGGAAGATCATAAGAGAGATAATAATTGTACTGTTAGTAATATTAATAATCATCAACAAGAGCAGTTTGTTAAGAGTTTTAGCGGCTTGTTTGGAGTTGGTGGAGATAGGGTTTTACCACCAAAGCCATCATTACAAGGATCAATTGGATCACAAGGGAGTGGCTCTTCTGGATCATCAGAATCTGAGGGCCAGCTTGTTCAAGGTATTATTTTTACTTCTTTTGGAAAGTCAATTTTGTCGGATTTTTTTTTCTTGGGGTTTTATTTATTTTTTATTACATGAATCTTTGATTGCTGGAGTTTATACTCATTTGAAATTTGATAGAATTATCATGTTGTATGACTATTGTACTGTTCTTGTATGTCATTCTGCTTGATCAACATGTTTAGCAGTCTGAGTTGCCATCTCGGATGTCCTTTTGGTATTCTGTGAATGCTTTGCTGTAGGGATATGCATATGTCTTGAATTGAGGAATGTGTTGTGAACTGTCTTTGTTTGGCAAGAATTCTAGAGGACTACTAAACCAATGGCACAGATTTCCGAATTCTGAGAATTCAAGGTGCCTTTAAAACCTAGTTCAAACCAGTAATACCATGTTTCTCCTTTTTTCCTTAAGTGCTTCTCTCTGACTAGAAAGTAGTTGGGGAAAAAAATATATATGTTAGTTTCATAACGTTTTTATTTGACACCTATGATCTTACAGTAGCTAGATGTTATGATTCTCAACTAAATTTTCACATTATAGCAAAAAAAAAAAAAAAAAAACAGTGGATGATTTGCATCTACAATGAATTCATAATATTTGAATCCAAGTTGGAAAAGAATGCTATTCAAAATATTCATATGAAAGTTACTATTCATAAATTAAATGGTGTTGTTACTGCATCAACAACTCAATATTTTGTTCGGAAAATTGAATTAAAATGTCAAGTTTGAATATGCATCCGATTAGGGCAAGAAACCAGTGGGGTAATACTCAATCAAGCATCATCCCTCATAACTTATCTTCACAGCTATCTGGACGGTTTTTGTGCTTAATGAAAATTGTGTCGCTATTTGCATTCTTCTCCTATTCTATCTGCTTAGGTTTTTAAGAAACAGTCCAGATGGGTTTGCAAACGAGTAAATGCAGGGAAGAATATTATGTAAATAGCTCCCAGCATAACGGATTAATCAGCAATGCCTCACATGTACAGCCTTTAATTTTGGAGAAATTTTTTGTGAGCTGGCTGCACTCAGATGCTAACTTAGGAAGCATTGTGGGCTTAATTTCTGAAAATTATTTCCACAGTTTCTGTTGTTAGAAGAATTGGAAAGATTGTTTATTTTCGTCGACTTTAAAATTGTATCATGAATGTTTGTCTTGTTGCATATATATCTCTGAAGCCAATTTGTTAAGAGTTAAATCTAGGATCTTCTTCCCCCATTTCCCTAGCTTGCCAATGATATATACTTTCTATCAGTGGCAATCCAGCAGAGCCTGATATCCTAAACTAATGCTCTTGTTCTTGCTGTACTCGTGGGGGTGTATCTAGTCATATCTTCACTTAACTATAAATGAACAACAAAATTCGTGAATTTATTGTTAAGTTTGTAGTAGAAAACATTCTTGTACTGAGGGTAAAAAGCTATAGGTGCTGGCCTTGGGTGATGCACACGGTGATTCAATGTATTATCCAGTAGAGATCCAAGAAAGAAAGAGTTTTGCCCTTTGGTAGTGATTTCAGATGAAGAGCCTCTCCTTTTCTCTCATTTTCTTTGATTGAATAAGTAGGTCTTGGGTGATGCGCACGGTCATTTAATGTAATTATAATTGAATATTTAATGATTATGGAATGAGAATCACATATGATTAATTAGTAGGTTCACTATCTATTTTTATTCCCACTCGATACTAAAAGCAACGAATTGGATCACTTAAAGGTTGAAATGCATTCCCATTAGGCAATTAACTGGATTCATTTGTCTGACATGTTATCCTTCATTTTTTTGCATTATAGGAATGAACAAATGCGGCGAGGCAAGAAGCCCAGTCAGTGTACAATCTTTGTCGGAGTGTGAGCAGAAATATGTTGCCCCTAAGTTAACGATAAATGGAAAATCAGGTGATCATCAAGGAGTTGCAGTGGAAAATAACAGATTTACCGAATCAACAGTCGTGAATGGAGCTAAGGAGATGGTGAGGAATGTATTAGAAGATATGCCATGTGTGTCTACGAAGGGAGATGGCCCCAACGGAAAAAGAATAGAAGGTTTTCTCTATAGGTATAGGAAAGGTGAGGAGGTGAGGATAGTATGTGTTTGCCATGGAAGCTTTCTATCACCGGCCGAGTTTGTCAAGCATGCTGGGGGAGGTGATGTAGCACACCCCCTTAAGCATATAGTGGTCAATCCTTATCCTCTTTTGTAATAGTAATTCCCTAAGCTGAGCCTTTGAAAAGACCGTGAGATAAAAAAAAAAGAAACCAACCAAAAGGTTAATGAAGTTTTAACTCGTTTTGAATTTCAATTTACTTCTCCAATATTTGCATTATTAGGCAGTTCTGTATTGTATTTGGCATGTTGCTGCAAACGGAGGCCTCACCATGTTATAACATATAGTATTTTGTCAAGTGGGAATGCTGCAAGAATATGGAGGAACTTAACTCTTCCATGGCAAGTTTGAACTTTGAAGGACCGTAACCTAATCCCTTGAGGAACATGACTGGCTGGCAAGGGACTTTTCCAGCACGGAATCCTAGGGTGATTCTCATTAACTAAAAATAAAGAAACCTCAAACGGGAATCAGGTGACAGAAAACAAACAATTAATGTTAAAAAAAAAAAGGGCATTAGTTATCAGAGAGTTTTTATTTTGTCAAAGAATTGTGTGGTTAATATTTCATAATTAGCTCTTTAACGTATTATAACAGAAGGCTCTAATAGTCCTACCAAGTACCAGCCGGTAGTAGTTTTAATTGAAATAAAAAAATCCAAAATCAATATGGCTGCCTCACTAGAGGCTGAGAGCCATGAGCCTGCCGGAGGATCATGCGTGTTTTAAACAACTGTGCCAGCCTACAGTTATTCCAAGCGGTCTTAACATAACAGCCAGCAACAAATAAGATTGGTGAAGAAATGACTGTGAAGTGGCAAAACCGCAAGCAGAAGAAAGGGTAAGGCAAAACCGCAAGGAAGGGTAAAAGCTCTGGTGAAATATTTTCCCCAGAGATGATAAAATAATTTGCGGTTTTGACCCCCTCAAGGATCTGCTCGTAACGCAAAAATGTGAACTCCCGTTCATTGGAATTTACATCTGACCTGAAAGCATATGTTCTTGCATCTATAAAATGCACTTGTCAAATAAATCATATGCTAACGAGTTTTTCGAATATTCTCTCTATGCTATGGCTTTATTAAAAAAATGAAACTGAGATATTAATATCTGCATTCTTCTGCAGATTCATCAGTGAGCCCCCCTAATCAGGGTAACAACATTGGAAAATGGGGCAAATCTATATTACAATTTACAAGTGGGAATAACTACAATTGAGCTCTGCCTAATGACACCCGCAACAGGGAAAAAGAAAGCATTAACTACAATGGTTCTAAACTTCTACAAATTACAATGTTAATCAAACACAAACCTTATCACGCAGCTAGTATGAGGGCGGTTGAAGTTGCTTCAATCGCCGTACAACTTGCTTCATTGTAGGTCTGGTAGATAGTGAGTCAACAGTACATACAAGCGCCAAATGTAACACTTCAACCAAATCATCATGAGGACCAGCATCCCATAGCCCAGCAGTGAAGAACTCTTTTGCCCGGCCCTGTCTCAGAAGCATGCATGCCCAAGCAACTATGTTGAAACCATTCCCATACGAGGAAAATGAAGGATCCAAGGCTTTCTTATCAGAAAGCAACTCTAGAAGCACAACCCCATAACTGTAAACATCAGCCTTATCTGAAACACGGCAGGTCATAGCATATTCTGGGGCAACATAACCAAAAGTCCCTGCCACACCAGTAGTAGCATGCGTTTCAGAAGTTCCCAAAAGCCTGGCCAACCCAAAGTCTGACAAATAGGCATTAAAATCATCATCTAGGAGGATGTTGCTGGGCTTGACATCGCGATGAAGAACACGTGGCACACACTGATCATGGAGGTAAGCTAGCGCCCGGGCTATGTCCAATGCAATCCTATAAAGTATCCTCCAATCCACAGCCCTCGTGGGCCTTTCCTGAATAAACTTTTCCAAATTGCCACCAGGCAAATAATTATATATCAGGAACATTTCAGTTTCACTGGCATGATAACCAATCAGTGTGACAAGATTTGGATGATGGAACCTTCCAAGGGTTTTAATTTCAGCATGAAATTGCTGAACACCCTGGAATCGTCCAACTGCAAGCCGTTTGATTGCCACTAGGACCCCAGGGGATATTTCTGCTTTGTAAGTAGCCCCAAAACCTCCACTGCCAATGCAGTTGCTCGCGTTGAAGCTCCCAGTGGCACGCACAACATTCTCAAAAGTTATTGGAACACCAATGTCAGTAAAGACCGTTACTTCCTTTCTGATGGTTCCCATAACCTTGGACTTTGGACTCCACCTTCTGGTATACAAGAATAGGACAATCAGAGCTAGAAGAACTGAAACAATAGCTGATGCGGATGCAATTGATGCTATCTCAATTGAATTGAACCCGTTGCTCTTCCCTCCTTGGCTAGGTGAAACAGTATAACTTTGAGCCCCAGTTGAACTATTTGGATCTGGAGTTGGAACCGTTAAAGAGAAAACATGGCAAGGCCGTAGATAAGGGTTTCCAAGAACACTACTGCATTTCATCAAATTGTTACTCGATGGCAATGGCCCGGACAAGTTATTGAAGGAGACATTGAATACTGAGAGCATAGACACATTTGCCAAACCAGAAGGTATCTGCCCAGAAAGTTTATTGTCATTGAGTAGAAGAGCAGTCAGATTCCTTAACTTCACAAGATTGTTTGGTATCTCTCCAGAAAGCATGTTTGAAGAAAGATCAAGCAACTCCAAATACTGCAACTTGCCCAAACTAGAAGGGACAGAACCATTTAATTTATTACCAGCCAAGGACAGATACTTCAGGCCCTTTATTCGGCTGAAACTGGTAGGAATTTGACCTTGCAATAGATTCCAACTCAAGTTGAGAGAAACAAGAGCCACCAATTCACCAACACCAGGGGGAATGGACCCTGAAATCTGATTGCCAGATGCATCCAAAAGCTTGAGAGATCTGCACATTGTACCAATATCAGCTGGAATCTGACCCGACATTTTGTTGTCACTAACATTAAGAATCATGGTGCCCAGTTCATTACACTTCTCAAACAAAACTCCTGGGAATGGCCCAGCAAGTTTGTTTTCTCCAGCTAAAAATGCATAAGCAGTTTCTTTCCATACTCTTACTTGTGCAATTGGCATGGACTGGAGAGTACCAGTAAAATTGTTGCCTCCAAAATTATGAAGGACTACATTTTGACCATCTCCCTGAAGTGAGTATACAGGACTCACAGCCAACGCTCTGCTTGCAAAAAATGATAAATAGGCAGATGATGGGTCGAAGATGCCTGAAGGATATCCATTTATGGATGGAACTGATTGGCAACTGTTGCTGTAGAAACTGGGGATTGAACCAAACAAGGAATTTCCACTAACATCAAACACAGTCATGCAAGGAACTAGAAGCTCCTCAACAAGCTCCCCCTCAAGCTTATTATAACTCAAATCCATATACCACAGCTTACCACAAAGACTAAAATTGCGGGAAATTTCCCCACTGAAAAAGTTATGGGCTAAATTGATCATCTCCAATTTACCACAAGAACCCTGGTTACTCTGCAATCTGCCCTCTAGAGTTGCACCTGGTGCCCACAGAATCCTCAGGTTTGGGAGAGCCATAATTTCCACAGGAATTCCTCCCTGATAAAAGTTAAAATCTTCATGTGCAGAGCTCAGTTGATCGGACAAATAGTCCCCTCTCGAACTGTTGACATCCTGATACGGATCAAACATATTTGAAAGCACAAGCACAGACAACGCAGAGCAATTTCCAAGCTCACGAGGTATTGGCCCACTAAGACTATTTCTCGACAAATCCAACACTTCAAGCTTTCTAAGCATGCCAAGTTCAGATGGAATAACCTCTTCGAAAAAATTTGAATACAACAACAATGTCCTTAAATTACTACAGTTCCCTAAACTACCAGGGATCCCTCCAACAACTAAGTTGCCAGACAAATCTAAGTGTTCAAGTTTCTCACACTTATATCCAATTTCACTAGGCACGGACCCACCAAGTTGATTCAAGGACAAATACACACCCCTGAATCCTCCAACAAAAGCAGGTATTGTCCCGTTAACACGATTGCCAGCTAAGCTTAGGATCTCTAAATTTGCTAAATTAGAAAGCGAGGTCGGTATTTCTCCTTCTAGCTTATTAAACCCCAAACTCAACATCTGCAAGTTCTTTAACCCAGAAAAGGAAATCGGCAATGACCCAGTAAGCAAATTTCCCTCCAGATCAAGAACCTCTAACTTCTCCATGCCCCATATTTCAGTAGGTATCTCTCCACTAAACTGATTAAAGGGCAGTGATAGAACCCTCAACTCAGTTAATTTAGCAATAAGAGGCAACAATTTACCCACTAAAACTCCATTACCACTCTTACAATCTCTCCTAATACCAAACCCATAAAGAGGATAGTTAACAGAACCAGAACAAAAAAAGTTTCCATTTTCAGTACTCTTACCTCTATTATCAACGTTATTACCATGGCCAGTGATGTTAAGAGACACAACACGCGAGTTTTTGTCACATGACACACCAATCCACAAGCAGTGAGTTTTGACCAGATTCCAACTAGACAGCAACCCTGAGTCATCAGACACAGAGTTCTTCAGCTCTAAAAGCACAGATTTGTCTGAATCACCCAAAACGACACCGTTCAGTGAGAAGCAAACCATCACACAAAATAACACGCAAAAGGAATGCCATTTGATAACTAAAGAAGGGAAACAAGAAGAACCCATTTTAAAACCCATAAATGGGTATATAAAAACCATGAATATTAAAACCCTAAACCCTTCTTTTCCACCTGTTGTAGAGTAAAGAGAGGGTTTGTTTTTTTGTTTTGGAGTCTGAAAACCCTAACCCTAATTCGGGTTTATTTTGGAAAGAGTGAAAAAAAAGGAGAAAGCAATAGAAATCGAAAGAGAGAAGAAAAAGAAAGGAAGAAAAGAAAGAAAGAGAAAGAACTTCAACACTGTGCCTTTTTTTTTTAAAGACAACGCGTTTTTCTTTCCATCTTTGCCTTCTTTTTTTTTCCCCTTTATTATTATTATTATTATTATTATTTACATTACCATAATTTTGCATTTTTTTCATCTTATCAATTTTCTTCTTAATTGTTAGTTCATCGTTTTTTTCTGCATCCTGCTGGCTTGAAGATTTTAAAATACTATTCAAGCTTTTTTTTTTTTGTCTAGTAGTATTCTTTAACTTTTTTTTTATCTTCTTTACTGACCTTGAAAGATAAAATAAATTTTCATAATTGATTAACAGTATATCAATGCAGTTTAATTTTTTTAAAAAAATAAATATACTATAATATTAAAAATTTTAATTATTTTTAATCAAATTATAATATGGAAAAAATAATATTTAAAATATGAAAGGAAATAATATCTAAAATATGGAATGTGCGTATATACACTGAAAAATATAAATTAATAGGATGTACAAGATATTTTTTTATTCTTCAAAATATAATATCGTTAAAAAACTAAAAATATATATCACTTGATGTTTTTTTAATTTTATCAATTTTTATTTTTAAAACTATTTTTTCTTCATAAATCTATATATAATATGTTTTTTTTAAAAAATACTTGAATTCAGATGAATGAAAGAATTCAATTTCATTTTATAATACAAAACTAATTTTGTGAAAGGTACTTAAAAAAATTAATTCATATATTTAATTATAAAAAGAAAAATATTTTAATATAGACTGAATTTATTTTTAAAATTTTTAAATTTATTTAAAGTTAATTTTTAAAAGTTATAAAAATTAATTGATAAATCTGAAAAATTAACTATTATTCAATTTGACCTCCCTTTATTATAAACAAAATGTAAAATTTATACTTTTTTAACTATATTTTATTACGTTTACTCGATTCGGGCTTCCATTAATTATAAATACATTATTTTTTGTTAATTAATATTTAAAACTAAACCATCTATAAATTAAATTCATATTATAAAAATTATAATAATCAAAATTATATGTGTGTGTGTGTGAAACTCTGAACTAGAATGGAGTAAAATATAGGAAAAATAATACAAAAAAAAATTGCTCACATCTAATTCGAATTGTTAAAAAGATTACGCACAAAATATTTTCCGAATTGGAAAAGAATTATCATCCGTATTTTTCTCAAAGATTTTTTTTCTTTTTTTGTTGATATTTTGTTTATGGAAAATAAGGAATTTAGGAATTGTCGGTTTTGGGGTGGGAAGTGGGATCCACATGCGGTCAATAAATGCATCAACCCCGTCAATTTAAGGGTTCATGGTGGTTGGCCTTTTGTTTTAGTATTGGTAGTAGTAGTGGGGATTAAATAGTACTAAGAGCAAGTCTAACAATTTTTTCTATTTCACTCCTTAAAATATTATAAATAATATAATATTTATCTTAAAATTTATGCGTATTCTATTTTTTACCCTCTATTCAAATAAATAATTCATTTATTTAACTTGAAAAACACAACTTTTTTAGAACTTTAATAATTATTTCATAACTTTGACAACCTACATCCCATTTTTTTACTAAAATAACTATCCAACACAATTTTCAAGATAAAGTTTTTTAAAAAATCACTATTTCAAGGAGTCCACGTGGATGAAAATTGATGAAAATTGAAAATTTAAAGAAAATTAAGAGCAAAAAGAAAAAAAATAAAACAGAATCCTTAAAGTTGAAAACGTGGATGAGAAACTAGGTCCACGTGGGGCAGTCCTTCCAGAAGTTAAGTGGAGGGACCAGCTTCCATTCTCTATTATGCTTTGAAAAAATGTTTTAGAACATATTAATGAAAACAATATTACTAATACTACTAATTAATTTTGTTAAGTTTAAATTTGATCACAACACAATCTCAACCTTAGATTAAGCAGGGAAGCAATAATTTCAACAACAACAAAAAAAAAGTACTACATATACTTTTCGTAAATTTTTATTAAATATATTTTTTTGATTGCCTGTAGTTAAAACTTCCTATCACTACTTAAAACACAAAAAGCTGTTAGGAATAAAGTACTACTATTTATATTTAAGCATGCCTCTCTTTCTCTTTTTTTTTAAAAAAGAAAGGTTAAAGCATACGCTCTTAATAAATAAATAAATAGCAACTAAAAAAATTGAAGAATTGTAATTATCTCATAATTTATTTACTAATTGAAATCTTATCACTTTCAGATTTAAAAAAAAAAAAGTTAAGTTTTCATCTAACGTAATTTGATGTTAAAACACTGTAATCCACATAAGAGTATCAGATTTGAATTTTTTTTTTTCAAAATTTGAAAAATGCTTATTGTTTAAAGCCCAAATAAGAACAAATTAGATCAAATTGCCAATCAAGTATGTTAATTTTGAAACTCTGTAGAGTTGCAGGAGTAAAAGTTGTGGGTGGGTGTAGGAGAGAGTGTGACTCTTGCTGTGGATGACTTGTCACGGTCCTACTTCTCAACTAAAATAAGTTCCAAAGAAAGCAAACAAAAGGATCTTTATTGAGGTAACAAGAAACATACTTTATTGCAAAACAAAATATTATATGTTTCCAGCTAATTACACAGGGTTCTTTAGTTCCTTTTTTTATTTTTATTTTTTAAAAAATACACCTATATAGATAGACTAATGGCAAATATCTACATTTATTTTCATCTTTTGCTATGAAAATTACTGTATAGTGATGAATGAATGATGTAAGAATGACGATGGAGTCACATGGCATGTGAATTTGCTAGAGTTACACATGTTTACTAAAGTGATTGCTGCAGATGTAAATTTCTAGTCTGAAGCAGAAGATAAGGAAAACACAGACGTATATTCATTCTGTTAAATTGAAATCAAGAAGAGTTATAAAACTTATAATTTTTATTAGGTGATTTCTAATTTTATAAAATTAAATCTTTTAATTCTTTCTTTCGGAATCGTGAATTAAGAATGTATGAATCTTGTTCTTAAATCAATTGTAAAATTCTCTTTCTGAACAATGTCAAATCTCCAACGATTGATGAATATAGTATGAAAATTCGAATACAATTTGATACTATGAAGGTGTTATTATAGATTAAGTGCTTGGATATAATTATATAAAGCTCTTTTGATATTTTATTTCTAGAATTTCAACTCTTAAAAAATTTTATTTTTAGTTATTTGTTGTACACATCTCTTTTGATTTATAAAGAGTGATGAGTACGAAGATTTAATTTAAAGGTTTGTAATATTTTTTTTATAATGGTTAGAGGGGAATTTAAATCTACATCTCACATATCAGTTACAATGTTTCTACATTAGACAATACAAAGCTTGTAATATTTGATACGTTGGAACTTGGAATTCTAAAATATATGAATTGTGTAAAATCATATTGTTACGATCAAGGGAGTGGAATTTTAAAGCCTTCAAAATGAGTTTTTACCCTCATTCTACGTATTCTTCAAAATCCACCAATAAAAAATTTATTTAACTAAACCATAGATTTTACAAATTTTATTGAGAATCCATGGATTTTTCAGAATCATTTCAAATCACTCATACTAAACATGAACTTTGACATTTGGTGAGAATTATATATAGCTCTTTTTCACATTCTATTCAAATAATTCCCAAGCTTAAAGGTTCTTTTCATTCGCTGTGATTATTTTCTTAATAAAAGGCAATTCTGTTAACAAGAGAAATAAATGGAATGCATTTATAGTATTTGAACATATATATTTAGAAACACATAATATATTTTCATCAATTAGTAAAATATTTTTATTCATTTAAATAATAGATTTTTTTAACTTAAGTAAGGTTGTAACACCCAATAATTACATAAACATTCAATACTAATTAAGTATAAAAAGAGAATATTTGAAAATTTAAGTAAAAAGTATGTTAAATGTTTATTTAGAAAGAAAAAGGGTTCAAAACATCATTAATATATGTTTAGCGCATAAATCAAAGGGGTTTGAAGCCAAAAA
>CANYLF011523490.1:0-11712 GCA_948193215.1 Bocquillonia castaneifolia | reverse complement strand
ATGTGAAGGAAAAATTTAGAATCTTAAGAAATTTCCTCCTCATTTTCTCCTATTTTTTCCCTCCATCTTTCCAATCTAGAATTTAACCTAATAGTTGTAACATATGTAATGAACCTACGAGTCACAGGTTCAAATACCCCCTTCTCAACTTAAAAAAAATAAATATTAAAATCTGAGTCAAACATACCAAATTTACTCGATGCCAAATTTGATAACATGTAAGACTCACATGATTAATTATATATATAAAAAAAACTTATACCAATCAACGAGTAAATTGATATACATGTCAAAATTTGCCCAAGAGTTTATTATTTTAAGTGGTGGATTGAGTGCATCTAAGTATTTCTCAAGTATTAGTGGAATCAATTTGAACTAAACTAAAACTGTTTGGTTTATAGCTTTAGAAAATGTAAACCGAACCAAACTCAACTCATAATTCAAAATCAAACTAGACTAAATTGTGTGGTTTATTGCAATTCGGTAATCAATCCAAGAAACCAAACCAGAACCAAAAACCAAAATGTTATATTATTCTAAACTGAATCAAATTGATTTATTAGCCAATTTGGTGCAGTTCAATTTTTTCAGATCATTCAGGTTTTGAACATTTTTGGGAATCTCTTGCAAACCCACTCTTCATACAAAAGAAACGTCATTATCCTGCAATCGAGCAATTTCCATTTTAACTTCTTGAGTGATATTTAACATCCATCAACAATTGATCAACAGCTTTAGTTTATTAATAGAAAATTTAGTTATTTTTTTAAGTGATTTGTAACTTAATTAAAAAATTTAAAATAGTCTCACATTATGTCATCAAATATTGTTAAGTTTTAAAAGGCTGGAAATTTTAATCAAGGAATACATTATTGAACCATCAAACAACCCAAAGTCTAATTTGAACAAGTAATTGTTTGTAAAGATGCAACATGCAAGGAAGAAAAAACAGCTTGCCAAGATAGATGCCGATTACTAAGCTATTAATCACAAAATATATCCAAAATTTGAATTAAATTCAAACTTCTCGCAAATAGTATATCTTTTATGGCAAGTCTACTACTCATCAATTTGTGCATATTAGGCCATTTGCTTGCTAGCTTGCCAAGATTCTGCACTCTAGTTTAAAACGAGCAAAACTATGAGCTCAGAAATGAGATTTACCTCATTATTTTGATGAACAGAATGCTTCTTGACTAAACAGAGTTCTTTATGCTGCCAATGGAACCTCAAACCTGAACCACAATTGCTTGATGGAATGTACTGGAACACAAGTTTCAAGGTCACTGAGCTGATTCATTCTATAGCATTTGTCATATAAACAGACAATGAAACCTACAACTAGATTGATGTAAGGACAAGTCCTTGCTCAATGTAGAGACAAGCCAACTCTTGCAATCCTTGTCTTGTCATTCAATTCAACAGCCATGTGAAGAAGCATAGAGAACTCGGCAGTATTACCATCATTTCATCAAGGACTAGCAATGTAATGTTCTATAAAGGGCAAGGGGTAAAATGACAATATTCAAACATCAATGGTAATCGGACTTTCATATTGAAAAGAACAAGGACTAGCAAAAGAATGCCTGTCCTTGATGCTAAAATATCATGTCCAATTTACCAACCAAGAAATATAATTTCCCCTCCCAGCTACGCACCTAGAATTAATATACAAGTAGAAGAACGCCTAGGATGAGCTTTAATGGCCTAATCTCTAATCTGTCAGAGCTAAACAACTTTCACTTGCAAACAATTCCATTTTCAATCAAGATGTATCCTAACAATGAATCATTAATTCTCACTCGCCTTTAGAAGAAGAGAGAAACTGGTCCAATAATTTTCTTATTGGCCTCTAGTCCACAACACATCAAGATGAGAGAATTGAAATGACAGCCTGCCTTCTAGTACAACAGAAGCACCAGAGAGGTATAATATTAGATATGCTTAAAAGGAATGCACAAAGGTTACAAACAATCAACTAAAACTATGTCAGAAGAACTACCACAAAATATTAAACACCAAATTACCAAATCCTCAACCTTCAAAAGCAACTTCAGAATTTCTAACAAGTTCTAACTTGGTGCACTTCAGATAGTTTATGCTAAAGGATAACCTTTCTCAATAGAAGTTTTAAAATAAGAAAGTGGATTATACACTTGCCTTCTTGGGTCAAACTTCCATGCGATAAGCATCCAAACCATGGTTTTAAACAAGGGATGATGCCGTGTTTTTCTGTTTGCAACAAAATTTTGGCCTCTCAATAAGGTTATTTAGCAATATGTTACAGGGGACTTCAGAACAACCCAGGCTCCTTTTATTTTTTTAACTCTTTTTCTGTTTAACTTGCCAAAATGAAACCAATTAATCAAAAGTCAGGGCAACTGAATTGAATCATGACCACATAAGCACCTGCAACAAACTATACCAAAAAAAAAAAGTTTCATACAAATAACTTTAAATTTCTGAACACTGAGCTAATGAACAGTGAGAACTACTACTCACACGCCACATCCTAGAAAAATATGAATCCAATCAATCATTAGGAAATCCCATTTTCAGACCCAGATCCCAGGTTAGTTTGTATATTATAAGAGTAATATGTCAATAACTGCAAATGCAAAAATAATTTAACATATTCCCTCAAAAAAAAATTAACATATATCGTCTAATAAGGCAATTTGCAAAACAAATTATTGACATCATTGCAAACAGCACTAATTTTGTTTATTTATGCTCGTGAAAGGTATTCAGTAATCCTTTCTGTTACAAAGAAACCAAAAGCACTATCAAAATGCTTAAATTGAGCAAGGAAAAAGGACTATGTGTACTTCTTCTTTTGATTTTTTAACCACCTTTAGCAAACAAATCATTTTATCCAAAAATCAAAAACTCAACAGCAAACGAATTTTGATTTGGCTTTTGGCTTATGAATATATCTACAACTAGATCAACTAAATGCCATAATCTATTGTAATAGAAAATTAATTGCACTGAATTAAAAATGCATTCATATAGCGCAAAAAGAAACAATTATCAAAATAGCCTAGAGATTCCAAAACTATTACTACTGCTACAACTAGAGAGAAACAAAAGAGCTCAATTTTAAGTTCAGACATGATGCATCTTTAATTACCATGGCTGAGAGACATAAGCCGCTGTTGTAAACCAAAACTAAGAGCTGAGCTGAAAGAAACTAAAAAATCATCAAGAAAATCCTTTCCCGAGCTTTTGAATAGCACAAAACATCTTTCTTCTTGAACCAACGGCACTAATTCCCATATCCTTCAAATCCTCCAATGTCAACATAGGCAAAACCTCATCATCCACCTCATGAATTTCAAAAACCGGAGCATACCGCCCTAACCCTATACTATTGAGCCAAATCCTCACCCCATCTTCCCCTCCACCACCACACCTCCCTTTATTCCGAAACTCTCGAGCATCAGTATCAGAAGGACCAGACAGGTCAACCCCATCAAGAAGAAGATTGTGATTATCCCTAATCATCCTTCGATTATCGTTATTATTATAATACACATGCCTCTCATTTCTTTCATTCCCATCTCTCAAATTCTCAAGAGAATGCAGAGGACTCTGTTCTTTCAAAGGACTTTCTGAATTATCCATATGGAATTCGCGATACCCCTCATCATCATCACCAACAGCAATATCCTCACCATCAGTATACTTATCATCTTCATCAACATCAACATCATTATCATTATCATTAACATTACCACCACCACCAGTGTCATCAATCTTAGAAACCCAATTAGATCTCACTCTCTTAGTTGTAACATTAGTAGAAGCTCTCTTTTTAGGATCTTTATTAAGTCTCCAGCTACCAATTGCAACAGTATCTAAATTAACCTCTTTATCACCATCATCTAGGGTTTCAGCCCCACTAGTAACACTAATATTGGTTAAAGCTCGAGTCTTTGACGCTTTATTACTCTCCTTTCTATTACTATTATTATTACTATGATCATTAGACATTAATTGATTATGTTTCCATTGCTTATTACTATTATTATTGTTGTTACTATTATTACCATTATTGTTATTATTGTTCACCGTCCTACGTGGATGCGATTCATAAAGCTGGTCGCCGCCGATTTCCCCTAATCGAACACTAGGCCTCCGCTGCCGCTTGGAGCCGACCGTTTCCGATGATGTAACAGCAATTTGTCCTCCTCCAGCAGCGCCACTGCCGCCGCCTCCTCCACCGTTAACGTGGCTCTCCGGTGGCTGAATGTCCAACATTTCTCTTTTTTCTTAAAAAGAAACTGATAGTTTTGAAGGAGTTTGTTCAGTGATACGATAATGAATTAGGGTTTGTAATGTGAATTTTTACGTATTTATAGTACAAATTAAGGGGAAAAAAAGGATAAGAGATATATATATATGATAATATGGATATGAAAAAAATATAAAAATATTTGAGAGTTGGGAGAGAGAGAGAGTGTGAAGTGGGAGAGGAAATCGAAGAGCTTAGTGAGGAAAATTGTGCGCTGTTCGGTTGCATAACACGTGTCTCCTTTTCATTACTTCTTCTAACGCTGCTGACATTGGTTACTTCTTTCTCACGCGCTTTTCACTTGGAACTGTTTCTCACGTGCTTTTCCTGGAATCGATTGATTGATGATTCCCTTCTCTTCGATATGAACAACCAGCTGCAAATAATCATACATTAACTAACTAATCAATCATTTTCATATTGCTCTCCATCTTTCTCTCTCGAAAAATAGTTACTACTGCTAAAAAAAACCCAAAGTGTTTAATTATATGATTTATACTAATCTCTCTTAAAAAAATAGTACTATTTAAATACATTTTTGAAATAAAACTGATTTTAATGGAGTTTCTTTTTATTTTCTAAAACAATGACTATAGGAGTGGAGCTTGCTTGTTTTAATTAGTATTAATTTTAAATAATAAACTAGCGTTCAGCGTAGGTTCTAGGCCAATAAATTGAAGCATATTCACTCTACCCAGTTTAGTTTTATACGAGGATCATCAATTTTTTGTATTATTTTATTTTATTTTACTTTTATACCATTTCATGTTCAAGATTTCAAATGTGAGTTCAACCAACAAAACAAGTTATATATTTGACATATAAAGGGAAATGCTTGATAAATTAATGCAATTGACACTACACTGCAACATTTCTTACAACCTACTACTGCTCCAAAATAAATGTTTTTTTTTAAGGAAAAAAAAAAAACAAAACTGATTTCTCCACCTATATTTGCCTTGTGACTATGAATCTATCACAATAAAATTCTGTGAAACTTAATGACACAACAGAAGTCAAAGCTATTCGAGAAATTAATTTTATCAACAATCCCCCAGTGGCTCCAATTTCTCAGTAAGTAGCTATGGTGTAGTGTACATTAATCAATAGCTTCAAAAATTCACTCAGCTGCCTCTGCATCTGTGCAAGCAAGTCCAGTTTCAATCTGTTGGTAATGTGCAAAGCATATCATGTCCAGGATTGTGCTCTAAAGGATACATTGTTGTCCCTTTGACAAATATTTGATGATCAATAACAGCTTTTCTAAGACTCGAAACGCCTGTAGACCTTTTCTTAACATGCTTTCTAATAGAACATGCAGCCAGTGGGTCTTCAGATCCCGCTCTTAATCTCCTGCGACATAAACCAAGCACCTGATGCTCAACAACAACATGCACTTTGCAATAGAAGAATATATAAATAGGTGATCAACGAGGAGTTTCATGGTCGATGCTCAGAATAAATAAGATCCACGCATGCATCAACACCTAAACAGTTATTAATTCTACTTTCATCTAGCTAGTATTCATGGCTAGTATTTAACAAAAAACTGAACTACAAGTTTTGATGGCTACCTCAACAATTTCTCTGATGCAATTCTAGAAGCTCTAATTGTACTCCTGCTTGGAACAAATTGCACACCACGGTTTGGATCATCTCGCATTGGTGAGTGTATTTTAATAAGCTACACAAAACCAACATAAAATTACCCAAGTTACTGAATGTATACAATAACTGATAAGATGATTTCACTTCTAATATTATTCAAGATTCTAGCAGTACAAGTCATTGAGCTTAGCACAGAGCAAAATTTAAGTCCTAGTGAAATTCAAGTCACATGTCCCACATAGTACACAGCAAATAAACACTTTACAATCTAATAACAACAATGAGATTAACACAACCAAAAAGAATTGAATGCAGATAAAGATATGGTAAGAGCTCTTGTAGACTTACACCCAAGCATTCCATCATCTGGTAATAAGCCCTTCCATGCATAGGAGTGTGACCTTGTCGAGATTCTGAGAAATATCTGGTCCTAAAAGATGATTCTAAAGTTCATTGCTTGGATAACTATATTAAACTTTTGCATAATAAATCATTTGGAGATGCTAGTGATTGGAAAATGTTGTACCATTCCTTGTATCCTGGATCCACAGTAAAACCATACATGTCAACTGACTCACAAATAGAGAGAGCAAACTCAAGAGCCTTGAGGCCAGTTCCCTTTGCAGCTGACCCGAAGGATGCACCTAACAGGAGATATACAGGATTGCTAATTGGAACTTCCTGCATAAATAAATAAATAAATAAAATGAGGTTAAATACTGTTAACCAAAAAATATAAAGAAAGGCCTGAATTTTTTAATTACTTTAGTAAAAATTAATAAGTCTAAATTAACAAGTGATGAGTCACACTTGAAGTATGATAAAAGTTAAGAATATAAGGATACTTCTCAAAATCAAAAGAAAATGAATTGGCCAAGAAAGCTACTCTATAATAAATTTGGACACTGCGAAAATCAACATTTGACTAACCAACTCCAAGTTTATAAATCAAATTTCAAAATAGATAAGGTGCATCAACTTTGCAGTTGAGAATAACAGCTGCCTATAGAACAAACGAAACATAAAAACCACAAAAAAATAACAATATTACGAACCCGAATCATCTTGTTCATAATGTCATGTATTGTTGTTTTGATTAGCAGGGCTTCCTTCCTTGTTTCTGTAGCACTCAGATTATCAGTATTATCCTAGCAATATGTCATAAGCCTTGCAAAAGGAGATGTGCAACCATCATACCGTCTAACTCCACGACTTTATCAAGGGCTTTAGCAGATCCTCTGTTAAGAAGACGGAAAGTACTTTTCTTTCCAACATATTCTGTGTAGTTCTGCCATAAAACAGAGCAAGTGAAAAGGTAGATCCGCAAAGCAAGTGAAAAAGATACAAAAATCAGAGTGAGAGAATTTAACCTGGATGGGGGCACCATTTTCTCTGACAACAGCATCATAACCATCTATTTCCTTTCCAAATCTTGTCTTTAAAAGATCCCCTGAATTACCAATAACAGCACACCGATCAAATTGCCTTGGAAAATATGGTGGTGTTTCAGGGAGTACTAAGGCAAGTTTTTCCATGCATAAAGTCTTGTTCTGACAATTGTTACTGCAGTAGACAAATGAACCACATCAAACAGTTATTGCTTCTGACACTTTAGTTTCATTAGCAGTTCACAAAAAATCAAATTTACAAGTCAAAACTTAAAACCACATAAACTACCAACTGCTCTAGACTTCTCCTGAGAAAAAAACAAAAAGGTTCTCTCTATTTCCTTGGCAACTATCACGCATACATTTAAGAGTGACACTTGACTACAAATTATAGATAATACCAATATAAAATTTTTTATCTCATGAAAATCTCAAAAAAAAAAATCATGTGTAACAACTAAAAGTTTTTGAAGTTAACGCATGTTTACAAACAAAGGCAGGGGTTTGTTGTTTTCTCTACATGCTCTCCTGGTTTGAGGTTGTAATATGAGCTACATGTCTATCAACTTTATGAATTTTAAGCATGTGATAGAATGACATTCAGTTTTCTACTTCGTCCTTCATAAATGGCACAAAGATAATCATTTAGCTTAAGCAGTTTCCAGTAAATACATACAGATGTATCCCTTTATTAATTCTGCGCCAAGCATAGTCCTTCCATCCATTTGGTAAAGCGTCAATAAACTCCCTTGTAAGAATTGTAGTGCTATTCCGCACCTGGCAATCAACTCACTGAATAATAAATCAATTGTAAAGCATAAAAGCTCTAAAGCAAGAATATCAACTGGGATAAATAAGCGTCTACAAGAACAATACATAGCAATGGCCTTATCTACTAATTGACATACGAAATTGCATGAGAAAACGACTGGTAAGATATAAAAACACGAAATGACAGCTAGCTAAGTAAAGTTACCTGTTCCCATGTAGCCACAGCTTCACACAAATTAAATTCATGTGATAATCCTTCAAGTTCTTCAGTTTTAGGATCTTTCTGTTTGCAATAAAAAAAACATTCGTAAAAAGGAAAAAAAAATATAAAATATAAAGGTAAAAGATATGAAGTAGAGGAAGTAAAATAAGTACCCATTTAGAGACAGTATCACTAGGAAAGTTTATAGTGACTTGGCAATAATCATTGCCAGGGAGAGCTTCTAAACCTAACCCATTGGCCCTCTGCAAAGGAACAAAATGGCCAAAATTTCAATTATATAAATAAAACAAATAATCCACATTTTCCAAATATTACATTTAGAAATATATGCAAAATTGAGTGCATAGACAATATGAGAAGCCAAGATTAAACATAAAAAATAAATAAATAAAAAAGAAATATTACCACGCACTTCTGGAAACTGCTTTGAAGAGATTCCAAAGCTTTAATATCCTCATCGGATAGTTTGTTAATCGAATCTACACATTATTAAAAAAAACAATCATTAAAATTTAATAGCGATCATAACGAATAAAAAAAAAAATGCATATTTGATATTTAAATTTAAAAATAAATAAATAAACAAATAAAATACTTAGATTGGAAACGCCGGAGATGTAAATGAGAAGAGCGGAAATGCCAGATGCCAAGGCTACTAGAAATACAAAGTGCAATAGCTTCATTTATCTAATTCTCTAATTTTTAATTCTATATATCTCCACTCCTCTCCCTTTAATTCTCTCTTACTGTTATCTGTATCGATCTCAATAATATGAGGGAAACTGAAAGAGATCTAAAGAGATCTAAACACTACACTTCTTTCTTACTCTTTTCACTTCAAGTATGTATACATTTCTTCTTGCACTACTAGCTGTAGCAGATTCAGCAGTGGTGGTTTTCCTTCCATCGCTGCTACGACGTCGTTAGAACGACACCAAGTACAGCCCAGTCTAGGCCCACCAATACTTTTTCAAGCCTAAGTTCGATGACACCAAATCCAGCACAATAAAGGCCTAAAATACACTATCAAGCCTACATCCGTGACACCAAGTTCAGCCCAATAAAGGCCCATATATACAACAATAAGCCTACATTGATGACCCAAACCCGGCCAACAATAAGCCTACATTGATGACCCAAACCCAGCCTGACGGAGGCCCAGACATACAACTTCCTTTCCCCTGTTGAAATACTTCTTAATTTTATTTTTAAAATTGTTTTTTTTATTAATTAACTATTATCCGATCATCTAATTATTATTGGATGAGATCATAACGTTTTCATTCAGTAGTAAAAGTATAACATAAAACAAAAACAAAATAATTATATAAATTTTCTTTTTTTTTAAACAATATTTTTAAGTTCATGGTCAATAGGCAGATTGTATATACATTTTTAATAATCATATTATTCATATGACTTTCTCAAAAATTAACAGCAATCTATCTGTAACAATAAAACGGTTTCGGTTTATAAGTTTTGCATCAATAAAATAGTGGCAGTTTATAATTTTTGCATTGTTCACCGAAGGCTTGTTAGGTCTTAGTATTATTATCTTTTAAAATGGAAGTATTCTACCGTAACTTTGTTTTAACAAAGTAAAGTTTACTTCATAGATAACCACCATTGGATTATTAAATGTATTACTACAAAGTAAAAATAAAGTAACTGTAAAAAAAAGTCACAGTAGAATTCACCCATAAAATGTATGCTATCAACATGTATCATTATCATCATATTAACATTATATACTCCCAAGTGGGATAATACATTACAATATTGTTGGTTGTAACATGCACGTTGTAACAGACCAAAGTAGAAAAGAACAAACAATACATCGGTGGTCAACTATTGAAGGAAAACTTTTTGACCCATTGCAAGTGACATAAAATAGAAATTTTATTGTTATGGAAAATGGGCAAGAGAGGAAATTAAGCATGCAAAAATTTTAAAAAAAAAAAAGAAGATGAGAATAATTGAAGAGTAAGAGTGCTGCCATGTGTTTGGAAATGGAAGATTTTGGAGAGACAAGAGAGAAATGGATGATTTAGACTAAATAGAGGAGATGGTCGCAGGACCACCAAAAGGAAGTCCCTGTGGTAACAATCAAGTCATTAAGATTATATATTGTACATTACAATACTGTCTTCTATTTCTATATTCCGGTTACATGCATGAAACTGCAACTATCTATTTCAAAATCAAAATTGAAAACACCAGAAACACTTTTTTTTTCATGGAATGGACCTGTTGCTTATCATTCATACCTTTAGTCCTTTTCTCATTCATTTTCTTAGTCAACTCTTACAATTCAAATTAGGTCACTTTCATTTTTGGAAATATTCAAGACACTGATTTTCCTTTTCCCCTGTTTTTTTCCTTAGGCCCAAACACTCATGGTCGTGGCCCAAAACATTACGATCTTGGGGGGAGGGGACCATTTTGGGGAAAAAATTAAAAAATGTGTATATAATTTTGTGCCTAAATGCGCACTATTTTAAGAACCTGGACGGATTGGCTAGTCAGACTAATTGAATCTGAAACTACTGATTGGTCTCATCCGGACAGCTTATAAATCAGTTTTGATGGAGTTTAGATCGGTTAAACAGGAAAAAACGAGTCTAACTTAAAAAAATTTTTAAGAAAAAAAGAAAAATCACCTTGTTTTTCCAAACCGATTAAAATAGTATAGTTAAATCGGTCCAACTAATTGAATCATGAACTGATGATCTGGGTTCAACCACTAAATCAATTTTAAATGTTTTTAGCTTGTCCGAGAATTATGGCTCAGCCACTCACATTCTAATTGCTTTTTCTTTTTTTTGTAGTTTATATATGTTGTTAAACTGTTCTTGACTAAAATTATTAATCGTTAGTACTGTCAGTATAGTTTTAGTTTTCATTAGTTTTATAGTAAGTGAGCCACTATATTTATAATAGGATCAATAAATTAATAAGGTTCTCTCAGTAAGGTAGTGTGAGCTAACCTTCCTTAAATATGGGAGGGAGGATTATACCTATTGAAAAAAAAAAACACTTTAGGACCTTAAGTTATGATAGAATTCAATTATAAAAGAATCAATACATTTCTATTTTATTTCATATGAGAAAGCTCCCACCAACTCATATAATTACTTACTAGTACTCTTTGTGGTATTGGGATGGTATGTATAGTACGTAGTCAAATATTTGTGTTGTAAGTTGTTTGGTTCAGAGTTGAGGTGTTGAGTTGATCCGACTTAAAAACTTAACATAAATGATGAATACAATTATTTAATGTCTTATATATATATATAATCAATCAATATATGCAAGACAATTTTAAATTTATTTTTTTATTGACAATAAATGTGAAACAATTTAAATTTATCTCTCACATTTATCAATGGTTGAAAAGGTAGGAAGTAAGATGGGTAGGTAGGAGT